>JASDQU011178273.1:12894-26372 GCA_032191745.1 Picea mariana
TCAATAGACACATGATGGTGGTCTCCTAGTCATCCCGAGCATTTGAGGAAAGTTTGAGTCAGTTTCGATAAGTTTTGAATTTTTGAGATCAGATGACTATTTTTAGAAATTTCTCTTTTTAAGAGTCATCGTCATCTCCAATAGTGACAAGTGGAAAACTCAGATTCCGACATGTGGTAGAGTTTCAGGGTGATATGGCACCTATGTGGCATCAGTTGACCAAGGGCACATTTTCCAAGGATTATGCATTTAATTAGAAATTAATTAAGCTAATGAGGTGGTGCATGGATGAGGTGGAATTTCTTAGATAAAGTTTAGCCACTCAAGGCTAATTTTTCTCACTCTATTCCTCACTTTCCATGCATCATATCCCTAAAATTCCTCTTGATTTTCTTTTAAACACTAATTTCCTAAAAAATAGGGAATCCCTGAAAAATAGGGCAAAATTTTCCTTAGCCATAATTCATTCATCCCTTGGCCAAATTTAGCAATTTAACATGCATTGGAAAGATAAAATTATCCTCCATGCATCTTGGCCATAATTTAACTCACCATGGGCATACACTTTCACTCATCACTCATCATGCGCATTACTCATTCACACTTATTCCCTCATGCACATTAATTCCTAAATTTCTCACTCACACTTATTCCCTCATGCGCATTAACTCCTATTTTATTCACACTCTCCTAAATATTGAATGGTTTTCATTGGTTATTGGTTGGATATTGCAATGACTTGCATAATGTTTCTTTCTCATTCCTCTCTCACATTCTTAGTCTAGGGACTCTTCTTTGAGCAAAGTGATCATTGTACCGGTTGTGGACTTGCTAATAGTGGCACAACCAATTCTCTTGCAAGCCTCTCAATAAAGAAATCGAGTGTTTGTGTTCTAACCTTGTTTCTTGTCAGTGTTTTATGAATTTTACAATCTGATTTGTCATTCTTCTTAACTATTCATTGTGATTTTATTGATCATTTGAGTAGTTTTCTGTTCTATTTCTATTCCATATTCATTGTGTTAACCCTGTAGGATCTCTCCAAGTGAAAAACTATATTTTCCCCATCATTTTGGACAGTGTTAACACGTTGTCCAAGATGAAAAACTCAATGTTTTTTGGGTTTACACGCAGAAAATCGGTCTTAAAAGACAACAACAAGGTACCCAGGGTGCCTAGGGACTTCCCCCTGAGGCTATCAAGCACTAGCCCAAACATAGAGGGGTCTAGGCCATGACAATTTGGGGCTTTACTCCTTCAATTAGCCAAGTTTTCATCACTGTAATAAAATGTTATATCAACTCAATTGGAGGGTGGAAATTTGTTCTTGCAAATTGGCATCGTTGTTGGGGAACACAAGCCTTGGTGACAATGACATCAATGAGTTTCTACTTTAATTGATTTATTTTTTATAACTCACCTAATGACTCCACAAGATACAGGGACGAATTCACAAGGGAACTTACATGGATATCCCGGTTTCGATTCCCTCACAAGGTCTAGTTCTGAGTTGAGCAAACCCTCGATACCTTTGCCGGAACAAGACTTTTCTTTCACCAAGAGCTCCTTGTGAAGTTGGTAATCATATTGAGTTCTTTGGTAAGTTATTTCCGACGAACACTATGGTGACTGTATCTTCAACCCCTTCATCTTTTGTTTTATTTCCATCTCTATCTAGTAGTAGGGTAGTTGTGTTTTTTTTTTTATCTAAGGCTAACAATATGGATGCAGTTGTGAGGCCACCAGTAAGGTGGAGATTGTTTTTTATTTGACCCACTAAGTTTTTTTTCATTCCCAGATTATCCTCTTGACTTGCCTACACATAAATGGCTTAAACACTCACCTTTGTTTGCAGGGAGGCTGGTGTTAGAATATGAAAGATTGTGTGCTTGTTTTACCATTGACAATACCCTTGTCACCCAACCATAGGCCAAAGCCACCCTCCGAGCACCTTAACCTTGACAGAGAATCATTTTGGAAGCAAACCCTAGGCTAGATAGCCAAACAAGGGTAGCGCACCTTTCCCCAAGGATAGCGCACCAACAAGAGCTTATCAGATAGTCCAAACCCTAGCCAAGAGATAGTCCAAGCCAAAAACGTAACTGCTAGCTGCAGCAGTTGCACCAACAACTCTCCTCCACACCTGCGCACAAGACTGCAACTGCACTGCGCAGAACTGGCTCTCTCTGCAATTCTTAGAATGTGACAAATGAGAACTGGTGCCCTGTATTTATACTAATCTAGTATACTTACTGGGGCCGACTTCTCCTTCTGGGTACTAACTAATTCATATTAATTATATTTCTGCAACCGACATCTCGTCTAGGGTTTCCTTTACTTCTTTGCTTTCTTCCAGAATATTCTAATCTTGTCACAGGTCACAATAGAGGTTCATACCTCCCGAAGCTACCATAATATTAACACTCCCTCCTAGCTAGGGAGGTATTACAAGTAATGGTCTTGAGCACAAAACATACCATTCACCTGGTAGCATCAACAAAGTTATATAGACTAGATCATGAGCACCACCACCATCATCAGTGTCATCAGCTACATCATCTCTCGAAACCATACTCTATTTGAGTAATCAAACATGATGCTCACTCCACAGAGTGATACAAGAGCCATTCTTCTAATCTAGAAGAGTAAATGCTCTGAACCATTTTCCGTCTGAAAAATCTCTGTTCATCATTCATTTGGCTGATGATTATCTCCAATAAACTGCTGATAGTCTTCAAGGCAATCAGAACAAAAATAGAACAAAAATGTGTCTATCCATAGTAGTACATAACTACAATCCAATGGTACACTACCACACCAAGTAACACACAAGTACTTGATCAATAACATATAGTCACGGACAATGGAACATATCCACCACAGTAGTCTACATCCACTGTCATACAGTCTTCATAACAAACATCTAATAGCAACCTGCACAGAAACAATGTTATGATATAAACTGAATCATTTGGGCCAATCTTTCACTCACATCTGTGAGATCTGAAAGAATATCTTCCCTTAGAGTAGAATAATGAGATATCTGGACTATTCTTCTCAAGCAAGCAAGAATAACTATCCTGTCTTCTGAACCTGGACCATTCCCCACCCTAGGCCATTCTTCCTACACTAATCAAAGTGCACCCTGGAGAGAATGTATAAACCCTAAGGAATGCCTGTCCCTGATTGCTGAGTCTGGACCATTCCCCACCCTGGGCCATTCCTCCTACACTAATCAAAGTGCACCTTGGAGAGAATGTATAAACCCTAAGGAATGACTGTCTGGACCATTTCCTCTGTTAACCACAAGAGGAAAAGACTGTCCTATATCAACCTCCAAAATGAACCATTCCTCATGTTAACCACAATGAGAAATCGCTGTCCGGCGAGGCATGCTAGTCTTCTTGAGTAACCCTCAAGAAGAGAGAATTCCCTAGACCACTCCCCATGTTAACCACAATGGGAAGTCACTGTCTATGATACATCAACAATCTAGACCATTTCCCATGTTAACCACAATGGGAAATCGCTGTCTGTCAGAAACCTCAATCCACTTTCCAAACAGGAAAGCATCTGTCCAAGATGGACTATTTTTCAATCTTGAAAATGAATGTCTTCAATAATATTTTCAGTGCTCCCTCCCAACCTGGGAATCATTTCTTCCTTTTTCAATAAGGAAGTCGTTTCCATGCTTCTGTCTTGTTGTCTTCTACAAAACGTCATAAATCTTTTTCCAATTTCCTCTCGATTTCTGTCTTTGCTTCTTCTAAGTCTCTTAATGATTGATTCAGCTTATCTTGCAATAGCTTCCACATGATTTGTATTTCATCCTTTCATGTGTATTATGTAATGATATCCATTCTTATCTTGTTGTTCTTCCATAGGTATAACTCTTCTTGGAACACATTATCTTCCAAGAGATAGATATACAAGATATGTATAGAGACGATGCAAACAAGATACGTACAAGAAATAAGAAGAGTTTTGTTACCTTTAGAAGAATAAGTCTCTTCCATCCTTCTTAGTCTTCTTTGTAGGTTCCTTTTCTTCAACAGTTGATGCTTCGTGTTTCTCCTTCCTTTTCTTTAGCTCGGGACAATGGTTCTTGTAGTGACCATACTTTTGACAGTTGAAGCATTGTACTTCTGAAATGTCTTTCTCTTGATTTGTCTTCCTCTTTGAACCAAACTTCCTTTTGTTCCTGAAGTTCTTGAATCTTGCTGTGAAGGCTTGATCATCGTACTTCTTTTGGGGTTTTTATTATGCACTGATCCTTGATTCTTCTTGAGCACAACAAGTCCAAAGTTCTTCAAATGTCGGATACTCCTTTCTTGTGTTCATGCTTGCGGAAAATGCATCCCACATCTTGGGAAGACCATTGAGTACTATGTTTACCAACTCTTTCTCTGAGATAATCTCTTCAATAGCTTGTAGTTGATCTCTTAACTGAGAGATTCTCACAAAGTATGATGTTATGCTGTCATCATCATTCATCTTTATGTCACGTAGCTCATTTTTCAGACTCATTACTTGTCCAATGTTTCTGACTGAGAAGAGATTTGTTAGGGCATCATACATCTTTTTTGATGAGTCAAGATGGGAGATGTAGGGTATCAAGTGGTCTTTTATAGATTCCACTATGATACTCATAGCATTGATATCACTGTCTTTGAACTTCTCCATAGCTGCAATGTTCTGTGGTTCCTTCTATTTTCCTTCTTCAAACTCTGGCTTCACGATCTTTCCTTTCACGATATCCAACACTTTATTCTTGGTAAGGATGAGGTCAATCCTTGTCTTCCACGCTCTGAAGTTAGAGGCTCCATATAACTTGTTCTTTGACTTCATAGAATAAGTCATGGCTGCTTTGACTTGGTCAAACCCTAGATTTGACCATAAACTCAAACTTCACGTCTTGGCTTGCTGAGAGTATCAGGAGATGCGCTAGGCTAGAGCACACTGATCTATCCAGAGATTAGGTCAATCCATTCACTTAAGGTGCCTCAACAAGAGGATTAGGGTTTCTGCAACTGCTCCTGCTAGTAACCCTAACGACAGTGTCTTGGAAGCTGCTTCTGCTAGTAACCTTAGCAACGGTTCTTCAGCGAGCTCAATATTCTAGTGGCTATGTTTCCTTCCAGTGTTTAAACTGAAAGAAGGAGGAGTGGGCCCATAACCTATTAGAATATTAAAGATTGTGTGCTCGTGTTGGAATTTGTGTAGTAAAGCATAACAATAATATCTTTTAAATTTCAATGAGTAAAGCAACTAGATCTACTGTTCAGACATCAATCTTCACTTACTTAATCAGTGTATAGATAAAGAGTAAGAGTGTAGTGCAGATCTAGATTTCAACTTAAATATAAATATACAGATCTAAACTAAGAAACAATTTGATCACTAAACAATCATTCAAACTGTATAAACAGAAAGGTAAACTCAATATACAATTCAGATCCAATAGTTGTCAATGCTGAAATACAAATCTAGATAGGCCAATTAGTTCTGTAGTCAAAACAAAGTTCAGATCTGAAGGAGATAAGTAGGTAGATTACCTTGTCTTGAAATCTTACCTCAAAAGAGATCACAACCACCATGAGAGATGAAGAACCATTTGTAATTATGCTCAGGCAAATTCAAGGTCATAGATCTACCATATAGGTTGGATCTCTTGCCAAGAGATGAAGAAACTTTCTTGCCACCAAAGGGATAGGGCCACAAAGACTTCCCATTTTCAAACCCTCACACAAAGAATAGGTAAGGAACACAAACCCTCACACGAAGGATAGGTAAAGAACACAAACCCTCACATGAAGAATAGGTAAAGAACACAAACCCTCACACGACATTTTCTGTGGACAAAACCCTCACTGAAGAAAACCAAAAGCAAGGGAAGAGGTCACAGTTTGGATGGGACAACAAACACCTCATAGTAGAAGAGAGGGCATCACTCAAGGTCACATCACAATAGTAATGGAAAGGGGGATGCATCACAGTTACCTCACACAGTAGTAGATAGGAGAGGGGCCGCACCCCACACAACATAAGAGGGTTGCACCACAGTCATCCTACACATCAACAACAAGGAGGAACCGCACCCCACACAGTAAATATAATAAGGCTGCGCCACAGTTTGCCTCAGTCTGCCTATATAGCAGCAACAAGGAGGGGCCGCAAGTCATACACCCCACACAATAACAGATACAAAGGGGATGCACCTCAGTCTGACTATACAACAACAACAAGGAGGGGCCGCAAGTCATACACCCCACACAACAGCATATACAAAGGGGCCGCACCTCAGCACAATCCTCAAAGGGAGCTGCGGCTACACCAACAACAAACAAGTAGGCCGCAAGGACACTCCAGCAGTAGATGACAAAGAGACCGCAACAACCTTAGACAACCTCCAACAGATAAGTAGGCTGCAGCAAGGGAGAGATGATCTGCTCACACTAGAGGCAAATAATACAATGTGTGTTTGAAAGAGTAGGGGGAGGGTTTTATTTATAGTTTAGGCTTAGGGTAAAATTAAATTAAATTAAAATACTTTTTATTAAAAATATCATGTTTAATTTAAATAATTTAAACATGATATAATTAAAATTTTAATTTAATCTTTATTTAACCCTTAAGACAACATAAAACCCCAAAACATACAAACAAGGGTAAGAGAGGGTTAGGGAGGGTTTACAAGGTGGCAATACTCGTTCATTCATTTTCATAGTGATCTTATTACTTTATCATCATTGCATATAGGACTTATCCCTCATGTGGTCATGTCCTTCAAGGAAGGTCATACACCAACAAAAATACTTGATCGGGGATCAAGTAGCCCCAAAACCTTTTCTGGGGTCTTATCCACCAAGGTCAAAGACCAAGGATCAACCCATGCCACAGGCATGGGTACCCTAGACATTTCCAGGGGCCCTAGGCTTATCTAGGGGCTTGAACTGCTTGGTCCTAGACCAAGAACCCCAGTCATATATTGGGGGCCCACTCAGGGTATTTACTTCTTGGTTCTAGACCAAGAACCCCAATCGTATACTAGGGGCCTTAACAAGGGTCTTAACCACCAAGGTACAAGACCAAGGATCAACCCATGCCCTAGGCATGGGTACCTTGGACATTTCCATGGGCCCTAGACATATCTAGGGGCTTTAGCTGCTTGTTCCTAGACCAAGAACCCCAGTTATATACTAGGGGCCCTAAGAAGGGTCTTTTTCCATGGCACTGACTATTTGGTCCCAGACCAAATACCCTAGGAGTGCACTGGGGGCCCTAGATCTCAGCTAGGGTATTTTCCATCCTCCTGGAGAATGGCTCTTGCAGCTGCTATAAATTTAACAGCTTGTTTTACCATTGACAATATCCTTGTCACCCAACCATAGGCCGAAGCCACCCTCCGAGTACCTTAACCTTGACAGAGAATCATTCCAGAAGAAAACCCTAGGCTAGATAACCAAACAAAGGGTAGTTCACCTTTCCCCAAGGATAGCACACCAACAAGAGCTAATCAAATAGTCCAAACCCTAGTCAAGAGATAGTCCAAGCCAAAAACGTAACTTCTAGCTGCAGCAACTACACCAACAACTCTCCTCCACACTTGCGCACAAGACTGCAACTGCACTGTGCAGAACTGGCTCTCTCTGCGATTCTTAGAATGTGACAAGTGAGAACTGGCACCCTGTATTTATAGTAATCTAACAACTTACTGAGTCCGACTTCTCCTTTTGGGTACTAATTAATTCATATTGATTATATTTCTGCAGTTGACATCTCGTCTAGGGTTTCCTTTACTTCTTTGCTTCCTTCCGGAATATTCTAATCTTGTCATAGGTTACAATAGAGGTTCATACCTCCTGAAGCTACCATAATATTAACAGTTGGGAGAATCAGTTGAGGATCACTTGGCTAAATTTTTGCAAGTGGTGGGTGATTTTGATGTGGAACACGAGGATGTGGTGATGAGGATGTTTGTGTCAACCTTTGAAGGGGAGGCACGAGCATGGTACAAGTCCCTTGTTGATTCTTCCATTGATGGATGTGATTCCTTCTAGGAGAAATTCATTGAGAGATGGGAAAATAAATAGGACATTTTCTTCTTATGCACAATTTTTTCAATTATTAAGAAGCATGAAAGTGAAACTCTTTTCCAATTTAATGCTCGTTTTTCCAAAATTTACAATCAAATTTCTAACAAAGTTTTTTTTTTTTTATCTTGAGGCATTTGATGGTATTTTTGGTGTTTTTCTCAAGAATGAAGACCCTCAAAATATGGAGGAAGTGCAAGTTGTCGCTATCAATTTAGAGAGAAATTACCTTGCAACTTGTGAACTCCCTCTGATCCATGTCCCAGACCAACTAGTGAATGTAACTCCATTCTATGATCTTCAACCATTAGTTGTTACATAAGTGTAGGAAGTCTGTGTTATTGAAGATGAACCACAACTTGCATTGTATCAAGTTCCCATGGAAGAACAGGAGGGTGATAGCCCAATTTTAGATGATCCATAACCAATAGTCGAACCATTTGAATCACAGGAAGAGTTCCAAGAAGATGACGGTGAAGATGTGATTACTCAAGAGTGTTCATGGGTTCCTCCCATTAGTGAAGATGAAACATTTCAAGAGGATGAAAAGTTTCAAGAGGAGGAACCACATGTTAACCAAGTAGAGATCAATGAACATGGGATTTCATCCATGTCGATCTTAGTAGAGGCTTCATTCTTTCCTATCACAGCAGTGGTCCAGGAACATCTAGATTAGATAGAATTACAACAAGAGGAGCTGCTTTTAGTTCAACCAGATGATGATATCCCTTACATTTTACCTACGGTACAACAACTAGATATTGTTCCTTAGCAATATCCTATGTCTAATCAGAACTTGGATATCAAGGTTCATCATGACCCAGTTGAGCTCAGGATGATGGAGGTATTTTAGAAGGTAGATGCCAAGAGTTTCAACTCTTATGCATTCATGATTATTACTGTTGAAATACCATGTTCTAAGTCCCAACCAACCTTCAATCAACTAACAACCGTCAACCATGCCTTCACTAGCAAGTACATCAAGACAACTTTGGGTCACATGAGATTTCATGTTTGGTCCCCTTGGAAGTGTGACTTTTTTATCTCTCTCATCGGACTGATCATTTGGTTGCATGGTTACATTGGTCCTTTGAGTATGATGATTTAACCATGAAAAATATGAGGTAAAAACTTTTGGGTCTAGGGTAGTTGTTTTTCCTTTCTACATTTTCCTTTCAGTGGTTTTAGCTTGCTAATTTTTTGCATTTCTAGAACAACAATCTACCTTTTCCTTGCAAGTGTATTTTCCCTTTAGTGATTTGCTTCAATCTCTGCATAAGTGTCACTGATATTTTCCTAGTTATATCAACATGTGGTCGTGTCTTGCGTGTCTTTCCTTTCAAGAATAAAATAGTTGTCCACTATTGTTATTCCCGGGTCAAAATCTGAATGTCTATCTTTCACATGCCTTTGTGTCTATCATTAGAGTGAACTAGGATGGGGGTACCGTTTTTCATGTTCCTGAAGCATTGAGCCTCAAGGATGGGTAGTTTTAGGAGACATACAATTGTCTTGAGTCATCTCATGTCTTGTCTCCTCATCTCTTATCATTGAGTCCTATGCTTTGAGTCAATCGTCCCCCTCATCCAACGATAGGGATATGGTACCTGATCTTGATCTTCTTGAGTTACCACTTCGTGGTGAGGGAAGAGAGACATAATTTCTCTTCTTTTCAGTAGGTCAGCCTGTATCGACTCCGACACATTATCTACGGATGATCCAGAAGTAGAGCGCCTTGGTAGCAGTTAGCCTCATTAACGATTATCTCGCATTCGACAAGGCTAAGTATCATTGGGATTCGATTAGACGATCCTTGTCATTGTTCGATTTCAGAACATCTTTCACAATGACAGGTTGTGCTAGTACCTTAGGACACATTGTCATTATTGGTGGTGTTCCTTCGTACTTGAGATGTGTTTACATTATTGACATCTGATCAATTGACTCTCTTCCTTGCGTTGACATCGACACATTTACTGTGGGGAGGAGTGTACATTTGGGTGGTAGTAGGTAGCGGATTTGGATGAGACCCCTTGTGTTTCACTATTTCAATGGGAGGTGTATATTGATTTGACTCCATGGCCCGCTGGACACACTTTGATATTACAAGTTTTTTGATCAGCTTACAGGGCCTTCCTTTCTTCCAGACATTTGTAGGGGTACATGTTGGCACATATATTTTCAGAGCATCATTGGGACATCTTACAGAGTTCTCATAGATCAGTATTATTACAGACACAAAGATTCATATGGTTCTCGACATTCCATAGGGGGATCCCGTCCCCTTGAGTTTCCATTGTTAACCCCTAGATTTTCACTCTTGAAAATCTTGAGGGTTAAGAGCCAACATGCATTAATTTGGCTGGCATTCTGAGATTCTTCCAGAGTTTAGTACTTGTGGTTAGTAGAGGTTGGTTTCCATTGGAGACAGGTATATGATCGATACATGGTTATTTTGTTCAGAGTTAGAGTTAGCTTGGTTTCCCATGCAATTTGAGAGAGATGTCTACATATAACAAGAGTTAATACTTTTTAGGAGACAAAATTTGAGTGGGTCTCTTGACAGTTTGGAGTAGTTCTGAGTATACAGGGATGGTCCTTGCATGATTCTAGGCCCAATAACACTTTTCTGGGCAACATGCAAGAATGTTTTATTTTTAGTAGTTTGAGCTCCAGGCCCCAGATTCAGATTCTCAGCACATATTATTGATCCTTGATACATTCCCAGTCTTTTGGACCTTTTACAAGTTGATTTGGCACAAATTTCTATTTTTAGCAGGTTGAGCACAGAGGCTCACATGCCAATTCTAATTGCGGATTCAATTTCCTTGCATAAAATCGAATCCAATGAGTATAATATCATGGACATGCGAGAAATTTTCATTTTTAGAAGTGTCTATTTTAAGTAGTAGACACATGATCGTGGTCTTCTAGTCATCTCGAGCATTTGGGGAAAGTTTGAGTCAGTTTCGACAAGTTTTGAATTTTTGGGATCAGATGGCTATTTTTGGAAATTTCTATTTTTAACAGTTATCGTCATCTCCAACAGTGAAAAGTGGCAAGCTCAGATTCTGACATGTGGCATAGTTTCAGGGTGATGTGACACCTATGTGGCATCAATTGGCCAAGGGCGCATTTTCCAAGGATTATGCATTTAATGATAAATTAAATAAGCTAATGAGATGGTGTATGGATGAGGTGGCATTTCCTAGAGAAAGTTTAACCACTCAAGGCTAATTTTTCTCACTATATTCCTCTCACTTTCCATGCATCAGATTACTAAAATTCCTCTTGATTTTCTTTTAAACGCTAATTTCCTAAAAAATAGGGAATCCCTAAAAAATAGGGTGAATTTTTCCTTAACCATAATTCACTCATCCCTTGGCCAAATTTAGCAATCTAACATGGGTTGGAAAGCTAAAATTATCCTCCATGCATCTTAGCAATTATTTAACTCACCATGGACATACACTCTCATTCATAACTCACCATGCGTATCACTCACTCACACTTATTCCCTCGTGCACATTAATTCCTAAATTTCTCACATTTATTCCCTCATGCACATTAACTCTTATTTTATTCACACTCTCCTATATATTGGATGGTCTTCATTGGTTATTGGTTGGATATTCCAACAAATAGCATAATGTTTCTTTCTCATTCCTCTCTTTCGTTCTTAGTCTAGTGACTCTTCTTTGAGCAAAGTGATCATTGTACTGGTTGCGGACTTGCCAATTGTGGCACAACCAACCCTCTTGCAAGCCTATCAATAAATAAATTGAGTGTTTGTGTTCTAACCTTGTTTCTTGTCGGTGTTTTGTGAATTTTGCAATATGATTTGTCATTCTTATTAACTATTCATTGTGATTTTATTGATCTTTTGAGTAGTTTTCTATTCTATTCCTATTCTATATTCATTGTGCTAAGCTTGCAATATCCCTCCAAGTGAAAAACTATATTTTCCCCATCATTTTGAACAGTTTTAACATGTTGTCCAACATAAAGAGCTTGCTGTTTTTTGAGTTTACACGCAAAAAATCAGTCTTAAAAGATAACAGAAAGGTACCTAGGGTTCTTAGGGACTCCCCCCCTGTGGTTAGCAAGCACTAGCCCAAATGGAGAGGGGTCTAGCCTATGACAATTTGGGGATTTACTCCTTCAATTAACCAAGTTTTCATCGCTGTAATAAAATGTTATATCAACTCAATTGGAGGGTGGAAATTTGTGCTAACAAGGCGCTATTGAAATACATAAGGCTCGTTTGGTGGAAAAAGGATTTTCTTAGCAAGAAGGCATCAATTACACTGAAACCTATGCCCTTGTAGTAAAAATGAACTCTATTTGATTGATTCCTTCACTTGTTGCTCACTTTGGATGGGAGGTACATTGGTGGAATGAAAAACTTGATTTTTTACATGATGATCTCATTGAAGAGATTTATATGGAGCACACCCTTGGTTTTGAAGAGGTTGGTAATATTATGTGCCGACTGAAGAAATCCTTGTATGGTTTGAAATAGGTCCTAGGGCATGGTATGAGAAGATTGATTGTTTTTCCTCAATCTTGCTTTCAAACACTGTGATCAGATCATAGTGTCTATGTATTGCATGTAAATAGTGAAACATTTGTTGTTGGATTGTATGTGGATGACTTGGTCATTACTCTAAGCAATGTTGATTAATTTTGGGTTTGAAGAAACAATTAGCATATTCATYTGAGATGAYTGACCTTGATATATTTCATTTCTATTTGGGCATCCAGTTGTTACAAATGGATGGTGGTAGTTTTATTTATCAATGTAAATATGTGCTGAGCCTTTATAGAAGTTCAAAACGGAACATTGTGAACCATTTGCTACACCTTATCATTGGGGAGTGAAGCTAACACAGGAGTGTGATTATCTGAATGTTGATGCTACACTCATTTGACAACTTGTTGGTAGCATTATCCATTTAAGTCACAGTGGACTTGATATTTCATTTGTCGTTAGTGTAGTTTCTCTATTTATGCAAGATTTGAGAGAAAGTCACCTTAAGGCCGTGTTATCCCTGATATCTAGGGATAACTAGGAGATCATGTCTCGAGGCCCACATGGTCCTAGACATGGAGTACGAGAGCAGATTGACTTGAGCATGGCCCTTGAGGGCCCATATTTTCTTCTTCTCAGCCAGACTTGTCCTGTCAGCAGTACCAGCCTCCATCACTACCGGCCTGGGTTTGCATCAAAAAAGGATCTTGCTTCATGAGGTAATTGGTTCGAGGTATCATGGTATGTGCCAAATTTGATCATTATAACCTTCTTATGTATGCATTAGATCTCTTTCATTTCAGATAACTGCTTGGATCTTACACTAATCCACTTGACCATTGTTGGGGTAATTG
>JASDQU011178274.1:3160-29642 GCA_032191745.1 Picea mariana
ATGGAGGAAACTACCATCTGAAGATTCCACTTGGGAAGATGAGTCTTTTATATAGAAGCATCCAGAGTTACTCAAGCATTGCAAACAACACTTGTCTCAAGGGGAGGGGCATGTTAAGCCCTAAATAGTGGCTCATTACCCCTTAATTGGGGCATATTACATTAGTAATGTTATTTTATTTATGTCGGCTTGAGTCCAATAGTTGTAATTGTACCTCCTAGTCTCCTATATATACCAAGGAGACATTTTCATTTGGAATCATCTTGTATTTGGACATTTATGTGGGGTATAAGGAGGTTTCCCTCTTGAAGAGGCTTATTACCTGAAATTCTCTCTTTTTCAAGGAGTTGAGTACTTATTCTGAGGTTTTTCCATGATATATTGATATTTTGTTCTTAACATGTAGGTGAAATGTCGTTGATATACCATAGACATCGGAATACCGATGTACCTTTCGTCGACCGTACGAAGTGCCTAACGTCACTGTCATGACATCAACGTCGTAGGTGAAACATCAATGATATAGCTCAGATGTCAGAATACCAACGTTACCTTCCCTCGACCATCGTATGTGCCTAACATCACTATCATGGTGTCAACATTGTAGGTGAGACATTGCTGATATAACGTACATATCGGAAGACGCACGGTCTGCGGTGTCGCAGGTGAGGCATCTTAGTGTCGTTATAGAGACATCCATAGTGGGATTGAACAGTGAAGTACGAGAAGACACGTGTCTGTATGAAATTTTGCAACATATATGATATCTGTATCGTCGAAAAATCAACATCATGCGAAACGATGTTTGAGGGGGTCTGATGTTTGTCGATCTCCCGAAAACATAAAGTGGCAATTTCTACGAACATGCCGTCAAAATTTGACCCAAATGCACTAGTGTATCATAAGTGATGAGAAAATCCCAACAAAACATCCCATCTATGTTGTTGATACTGATTTTGAGTCTAGTATTCGTCATCTTACCGAGTCCACTCAACTATCCTTAGAGATCAAAAATTAGTCATCAACAAAATGTGAAACAACTAGACAAGGTGTTCAGTTGTGGAAGATGTATTTTGATCATTCATATTCCAAGGATAGTACTGGTGTTGGGGTAGTGTTCATTTCTCCCTATCAGGATGCCACAAATTTTTCCTTCGAGATTTAATTTGAAACAATAAAAAATATTGCAAAATATGAAGCCTTATTTTTGGGGCTTAGATCTGCAATGGACATGAAAATTGAGGGACTGACAATATTTGGAGATGTAGAACTAATTGTACATCAAGTAAAAAATATCTATAAAAAAAAAATCCTAGACTGAAGGCTTATAGGAATGAGGTTTGGTATCTCATTGATAAATTCTTGTCAGCCTTCAACATATCTTTTGTTCCCAGAGAGGCTAATACATTGGTTAATTCCTTAGCTATTTTTGCCAATAATTTAAAAATCCCCCTACCTCCCAAACCTAAGTATAATGTTGAGGTAAAATATAGACCTGCTATACCTGATAATGTCAAGCACTGGAAGGTTTTTGAAGATGATAAAGAACTAAAGAGGTTTTTGAAAATAGTGGATGAATTTTCGTCCCTGCATATTGACCAAGATTCAGATGATTATAAAAATATGCATGCTGATAAATTTCTAAACAAAATTGTAGATCATAAAATTGTTCAATTGCCTAGAAATCACATTCCTAAATGACTAGTTCCTTTAGAAAGCATCTTTGATAAAAATGATGTTGCTGTGAAGGTGAGTAGTTCTAAATAAAATGCATATCTGATAGACTATAATTTAGGCACTAAAGAAGAGCCCAAATATGTTAAACTCTCTAGTAGCCTATCAAAAGATCAGAGCATTGAATATGTCAAATTGTTGAAAGAATTTTCTGATCTGTTTGCATGGAAGTATGAAGACCTAGAGACTTATGATACTAGCATCATTGAGCATAGGATACCTTTGAAAGATGAAACCAAGCCTTTCAGACAAAATCTTAGGCATATTAACCCAATGCTATTTCCTATTATGGAGAAAGAGGTCAAGAAGTTGCTTGATGCTCAAATCATTATATCTTTGAGGTATTCTAATTGGGTAGCTAAATTGGTCCCTATCAAAAAGAAGAATAGGGATATTAGGCTTTGTGTTTACTTCAAGAATCTAAATAGGTGTTCTAGAAAAGACAACTACCCTTTACCCAAAATGGAACACATTTTGCAAAGAGTGACAAGCTCAATGAGGATTTCAATGATTGATGGGTTTTCAGGATACAATCAGATTTTTGGGTTGCCAGAGGACATAGAGAAGACAAAATTCACCACTCCCTAGAGGAAATTCATGTATGCCAATATTCCATTCAGTCTTATGAATGAAGGGGCACATTTCCAACATGCAATGGACATTGCATTTATTGGAGAGAAAGACAAGTTTGTGATTATCTATCTAGATGATATTACAATGTTTTCCAAATCTAATCAAGAGCATTACCAACATATAAAGAAGGTGTTTTTGAAGTGCAGAAAGTATGGGCTGTCACTAAATCCCAAAAAGTCTCTTTTTCCATGAAGGAGGGTAAGATGTTGGGACATATTCTCTCCACTGAAGGAGTAAAGATTGAACCCAATAGGGTAGAGGCTATAAAAAATCTTTCTCTTCCAAGATCTAAGAAAGAAATTTAGTCCTTCTTAGGAAAGATAAAATTTTTGAGGAGATATATATCTAACTTTGTTGAGTTAGTGAAATTCATCATTTCCATGTTGAGGAAAGAAAACGAAGTAAAGTGGACACCAAAATCTAGAAGTTCTTTTGAGAAGATAAAGAAAGTATTGGACGAAGGTCCTATCCTGATCAATCTTGACTAATCAAAGGAATTTATGATTTTTTTCTTTTTCCTCCAATGATACACTAGTTGCTATCCTTCTTCAGAGGAATTCAGATGGTATGGAGCATCCTATTTCCTTCTTCAGTAGGGCCTTGAGAGATACTGAAGTCATGTATGATATTATGGAGAAACACGCTTATGATTTAGTCAAAGCTCTTAAGGATTTTAGGGTGTATGTTCTTCATTCAAAAATCATTGCTTATGCTTCTTCAAGTTCTGTTAAAGACATTCTTATTCAACCTGATATAGATGGGAAAAGAAGCAAGTTGATTGCTAAGATTTTAGAGTTTGATCTAGAGATGAATCCCACCAAGCTGGTAAAAGGTTAAGGTTTGGCTAGATTGCTAGCTTAATCAAATTGTAAGGCATTGGGAGTAAATTTTATGGGAACTAAATTTTTAAGGAAGGAGTCTGATATTTAGAACAACAAATTGAAAATTAACTCAAATTTTGCAGAATGCAGCTGGTACAAGGACATCATATATTTCTTGCAAAATTTGCAGCCTCCTACTGGACTTGAGAAGACCAAGATAAGAGACTTGAAACTTAAATTAGTCAGGTATTGTATTGTTGATCAGATTCTATATTGGAAGGATCCTTCAAGGATTCTTTTAATATGTTTAGATCCGGAGGAGGCAAAACAAATTATGACTTAATTTCATGGGGGTTTATGTGGAGGTCATCACTTTTGGAGAACCAAAACATACAAGATACTCATATCTGGTTATTTTTGGCCTAACTTATTCACTGATGTGTTTGCAAAGATAAGAACATGTGACAAATGCCAGAAATTCTCAGGTAAACAAAAACTCAAGTCTTTTCCTTTGAAACCCATTGTGGTATCTGGCCCTTTCCAGCAGTGGGGATTAGACTTTATTGTAGAAATTCATCCATCCTAAAGTGGTCAACACTGTTGGATTCTAACTTCTACTGATTACTTTACCAAATGGATAGAAGCCATTCCCACCAGGAATGAGACACAAAGTAATTATTATTTTTTTGGAATATATTTTTTCAAGGTTTGGTTTCCCAAATAAAATTGTCACTAATAATGCAACAACTTTCAAAGATGAGCCCCTGATGAAGTTTTGTGTAAAATTTAGTATTCAACTTACCATTCCACTCCATATTACCCTCAGGGTAATGGCTTAGCAGAATCCTCCAACAAAAGCTTAGTAAATATTATCAAAAAGTTGTTGGAAGAAAATAAGAAGTCATGGGATTCTAAGCTAAAGTTTTTCCTCTATGCACACAGAGTAACCACTAAGAGGTGAATTGGTGCCACACCATTTCAGATGGTTTATGGAACTGAAGCTGTTTTCCCTGCTCAGTTAGCTTTACCTATGGAAACATTTCTTCAATATAAAGAAAGGGAACCAGATGACATGATCAAAAGGATGAATCAAGTTGTGGAAGTATAACTAACCAGATAGAAACTGCTTGACAAAGCACAGAGTCATTAAAGAAATTTTTGACAAGAAGGTGAAGAAGGAATAGTTTTAGCTTGGATACCTGGTACTCAAGTGGGATGCTTAGATTCAGGATAAATGAAAACATGGTAAATTCGAATCTCTTTGGGTTGGTCCTTTCAAAATTTCTGAAGTTTTGCAAAATAATACTTTTAAGCTGTAGAATTTGGAAGATGCTGAAATTTCTGGTGGCCTAGTCAATGGGAATTTTCTCAAAAAATATTTATTCTCTAAAAGCCACAAGTGGTTTCATTTCATTTTAAATACCGATGTGTTTAGTTAGTTTTTTTTTTCTTTTAATAATAACTCATTGATTAATGGATAAAGCATTGGAACTGCAATGTTCTTGGAGCCTCACAAGGAGGTCTCCATTCCTTGTGGTTCCAGATGTTAGGACATAGGATGTGTATGGGTAAAATTTTTTAAGCTTCTAGGTTTGATTCATAGGGTAATTTTATTTTAGTTTTTTTAGTCATGTCTTATGTCAATAAATCATGTTTTGATTGTCTCATGAGTCAAGAAAACTGATCATAGTCCATCTGAGAGTCTTGGTGTCATGATAGTGGTCATCATCATTAGAAAAAAGGGGAAAGTGTTGATCACACCTTTGATTTAAATCTCATCATTCTCAAGTGTTGTGTCTAAAAAATGTGTACAAAGGGTTTTCATGTCGTATCTAACGGTTTGGGGGTCAAGTCATATGTCAAGTCAATCTGCTGCAAACTCGCCTGAAAGTTTGTAGCGTATCAAGAAATGTACATCATGCACTAATCACATACCATCATGTTTTGGAAATGTGGCAATTGGTAGTTTATTTTTTTCATCTCCATCTATTCATTTTTTTCTCTTCAATTCAGTTTCATAAGGAGATTTATCATTTTGAACAAAGCACGTTGCAAATTTTTTTAAATTATGGCGTTACAAATTTCCTGTAGTAGTTGAAGGCAGATTAAAGGATTCTAGGAACTGTTAGTTTAGTGCATATGACAACAACCAAGCTTCATATATAACAATTACCCTATTTAAATGATCAATTTCACTGCCTGAAGGTTGATTGTAATTAGATCCTAATTGCTGCAATTTTTCTGTGCGTTGCAAATTGTTCCATAGTATTTGCGTTGCAAAACTTGTTTCACTTGGTCACTTTGTACAGTTCCCGTATCTTAAAAATTTGCAAACCCAAGTTTCTTATTTCTATACAAAAAATATCAATTTTAGCCATTTTCTATGGCCATGAACCTATATACTAGAAATTCTACCTAGTGTTGCAAACTATTTTCATTATACGCACTGCAAATTAATTGCACTAGAAACCCTCTATTTTTCCAATTTGAGAAAACCCTCCCTGATAGTCTTTTCACTCAGGTTTGAAATATCATCTTGTCCAAATTTTTTCCTTTCATACCTGTCACTTTGAAAAATCTTCTGATAAAAAACCTTAGTCTAAAATCCATCCGTTACAAACTTCATATGCACGTTGCAAACTAAGAAACCATGCTACTAATGCTCTGTTTTACATAGTTTCCCGATTTGGATTGTTTTAGATTTTTACTTAGTTCATGGGTTGTCATACTTTCTTCCCATCTCTTATTTTATATAGAAAACCATTTTTTTGCAAATGTCAAACAGTTAAAACCTAATTCATCAGTTTTGATCATTAGCTAGTAGCAACTGTTATCAAAAGGAGAAAGGTTTTAAATCAACTATCATGGACAGTCAACAAGGTAAGAAGATTCACAAAGGAGGATAAATTTTCAGTTCTTGGGGACATGAATTGCAACTTATAAATTCTAAACCTTTTTTTAGAGAAGCATTTTAGAGAGTGGGGTCCCTAGTTTTTTGTGAGAAAATGAAAAGAGGACATCCCAAGGTTGCAGATCAGTTTTCACTGGATTTCACTGGGACAAAGAATAAAGCGGGTGCATTGGAGTTTGATGTTTCAGAGCAGTCTATTTCTATAGCCATTGAGATACTTGTTCATGGTGAAAAATGGTTTAAATCCATGTCCTTGAATTCTACATTTTCTAAGGAGTTCCTAAAACCTGAATATCAAGGAGATAACCTCTCCAAGGGAGTGCCAAGAAATCATATGCTGGAATATTTTGAAAAAATGCTCAGAGTTGTTCAAAGGTATTTCACTTGCAAAGTAAGGTTCAATATGGTCTATCAATACCATATTATATTATTATTTCATTTTGCTAGGAAAGAGTCCATCAACCTACCCTTTTATCTATTCAAAAGCATTGGGAAGATGTTAGATGGAGTCCAAGATAAATCTAAGCAGGTGGATACCAATGTTTTTCATTATGGTCTGATCAAAATGATAGTATTGGAAGGGTTGAATAAGACCAATACTGATTGGGATTCTTTCCTAGTATCATCATAATTTGTACCATATGTTTCTCATACACCACAGTCAAATAGATAAACACCTACTCCTGATGAGAATACTATACACTCAGAGTCAAGTAAAAAGAGGAAGATTACCAAAAGGGATAAGTCCATTCAATATACTAATAAGATAGTTGAAGTTCCTTCACAACCTCCCGATGAAGACACTTTTCCTGTGGCAGAGCCTACACCTATGGGAACATCCTCTAGTAAAATAAAGAGTCTGAAAGGAAATAAGTTTGTATTTTCTTCACCTGTTGTTTTAGAAGTTGTCAAGCCTAGAATACCTGTCACTAGATCATCAACAAAGAAACATGCCTTTGTAGAAGAAGGTACATCTAGGGCATCAAATCAGTCAACAGACAAAACTAAGACTCTAAAAAAACAAATAGGAATCATTGAGATCAAGTCTTGTAACGTACCCAACCATCCCTGGGTTTGAGATATACCACTTAAATTGACTGCAACACACCCGACCACCTGTATGCGAGGCACGCTGTAGTCCAAGGACTCAATTCTCTGAACGGATCTAAAAAACAAAGGATTGTTCAACAATTTTAGAGGCATGAAAATTGCATGCATAAATTGAGATCCATACTACAACTTAAAGTAGTAAACAATGTGCCATGCACAACAAATAAATAGTACACATGCACATTAAAATACACATCTCAGAGATAATTAAATACAAAACAAAATAACATTATATAGAAAAAACAAAGAGCACTTATCTATCAAGTAAACATTCACCAACTGGATATAGACTAAGGACATTTCTCCCAACCATAGACACTGTCACCCCCAACAAAAACAGGTCACCCCAATACATGGCTATGAATCCAAAAGGACGGGTCCTAGGCCAAGTCTAAACACACAACAATTAGCTAACTAGCTCTCAGATTTCCCAACCTCACAACAAAACCCAAATTTCCATCTCTCTTTCCCCCTCAGGCTGCACCACCCAAAGAAACATACATGCTTCTCTGCCATGCAATCCCTCATTCTGTCCCATTTCTCTCCAGCCCTCCAATGCTACTGGTCAGGAAATATCCCTAATAGAAATCCAAGGGTTCTCTACTGTGGATAGTTCTATCTAAACTTCCATCATTCTCATAACTAACATGCCTTTCAACACTCAAGCTATCACAAGCCTTTTATCACTCACAACAATTCAAAGTACACCAACTCTCTCTTCTACCTAACCTACACTACCTTAAGAGAATGGACCCCCTTCTCTACCACGTAGTCCCTCAAGCTGTCCATATCCTTCCAAGGCTCCAATGATTTTGGTTAAGAATCTCTCTGCTAGGACTCTCAAGACTCACAGTTGTGAACAATTCTATCCAAACTACCACCAATCTCATGCACACATGCATCCATTCTCTCTTGTAATGATCAATAATTATTACAACCATTCATCAATGGCTCTCCTCTTTCTTCCATTCGTTTCCATGCTCAGCCTAAGAGCATACGAACTAATAATAGTGAGTGAAGAGGAAAAAAGAATAAGGGAAAAACTTGAACCAGGGGAAGAAGATGAACAAAAGGGAAGTACGACTCCCAAACTTCACCCAGAGCCATCCTCATGCAACCATTTGTATCCATGCTTAGACAAAGAGCACACAAATTCATCCTGAGTGAAGGAAGAGGAAGAAGAAACAGGGAGAATAATCGCAGCAGGGAAAAAAAGTTGAACCAAAGCAGCCCCCAGGGAATGTTTATATAATCACAAGAACCAAGAAGCACATGGCCTCCCCCAAGAATCCCATGTAACCATTTCTCTCCATAAAATCAATTATGGGTAAATAAAATAATAATAAAAAGACTTAGCCCCTCAAGCCCTCCTGTCTCGTGGAATCATAGCCCCCTATATCTATTTTCCTTGTCTGTCTTATAGCCAACAATGTATTTTATTAATGTATATGAAGTGTTACATTTCCTAGGCACTCTGGCCCCTTTTAGACTTTACCATCTCACTAGCCTAAGGCACAATTACATAATACATTATAGTTCATAAGGGTTAAAATTGGGATGTTACAAGTCTCCTTCTGATGAGAAGGATCACACTTTTAAAAGGATTATGAAGCAATTGAAAGAGGCAAAGGTTGAAAATGAACAATTGAAGAAAGAAAATCTGCATGCCAATATCCAACTGAAGAAAGTTATAGATATGGGTGAAGAAACTATTAGAAAGGAAAAACACTGGGTTAAAAGATCCATATCTATGTGTAGGAAAATGAAGAATGTGTACAGGATGAATAGAGGCCATTAAGATGAAAAAAGGAAGTTGAAGGAGGAAGTGCAACATTTAAGAGAACAAAATGCAAAACAAAACCTGGACATGTTGGCACGAGTGGCCACTAGGAGAAGGAGATGAGGCATCATTTCTGCATCAACATAAACATTTTGCCATGATGTGTTTTTTTTTGTAGGCTTATAACCCTCAGGAATGATTTCATCTTAGGCTAATATTATTATATTCATATGAATTTTTGCAAAGTTACCTTATGATTTAGAAGGTTGTAGTAGGTTCTAAAAATATTTGAGGACTTTTTCACAATTATGATATCAAATGACAAGTTTTGAGGGAAAAGTCACACCTACAGGAAAGTTCATAGAGCGTGCTGTTGAAGGCATTGTGAAATGTTTATTTTGGAACAATTTGCAATGCAGGCACTTCAAACCTGACAATTACATGGGTTTTGAGTTGTTGAAGGCTGCCAGTTGTCAGATAAGGTTTATATAGCTCTCAAAAAATAAGTTGGACATCAAAGGACACCTGCCCCAAAGCTCTAGTTTCATTTAAGCTACATGCAATCAGTTAGTTGCAGTTGCATTCAATGCTACCAACAACATCTTGGAATATAACATCTAATTGAATTTTTGTTGATTACTCATTTCCATGCCTCCCTAAGGCGCAGGATCCTATGTAGGAGCTAGGTGGCGAGTTCTAAGAATATTTTTGAATGTATTTTTCTATAAAAGATGTAATGTAATTCCATTAGAGGGTTCAAATTGTTGTAGAGTGAGACTCATATCTTTATTTTCAACTGTAACAAAGTTTCCAGATTGTATTTATCAGACTTAAGAATCTTGAATAGTTTATGATCAATTTCTTCTTCTACTGTCACATCTATGTTTCAATCTCACTTTGATGCTAGCTATTGATGAAGGGTTCATCCTAGAGCTTATTCCTTAATGCAGTGAATGATTTATTGTTTGTTTTTGGTGCAAGTATTATCAAAGTGATCTCTTGTTGATTAGGAGGTTCCTATTTGATGAGATTTCTGCTGGTGTATATTTTATGGAGGTTTTGTTTTGATATTTTAAATTGATTTTAACATCCATTCACCACACATGAAAATACATTATTATCTTTAACAAACCTACAATTTTATGATGGGTATTAGGATCACACCTACAACAGTCTAGGTGAGACTTCTAGTACTAAAATCCTGTAACTAAATAGTCAATGCATGCAGCTATGAATAGACTTGATCCATCCCCATGCTATTCTTTCCTAGAGGGGATTCTTCCAATTTCATCATAATTTCCAGAGCTTTCGACTGCGTTGCAATATTTTGTTGCATCTGTTATTGCACAAGTTGTAGGTTGGGAAAATCCTGATCCAACCACAAAGAAAATGCTATAACTATGTGACACTATACCTAATGTCACCTCGATGTAGGTCCCACACTTGGGGGTGACTAAGATCACTCCTAAGAGGTGATCCCAGAGACCCTAGGGGAAAGGAAATGGGAAAGGAAAAGTTAATGGAGAGTCCCCTAGAAGTTAGTGTACTAAGTGGAAAAGACGAAAAGGGAGATGCCTTGCTGACCAAGTAATGCTCCCCAAAGGATGTGTTTCTTTGACAGATGATTGTACCTACCCGATACATAAGAAAAATCCAAATGCAAAGAAATATATCAAGTGGATCAACAAGTTGATTTTGCTGTCCCTATTTTGCAACACTTATATCAGGAATATATTAGCAAGTAAAAGGTTTAGACTAGTTAGTAATGTCAGCAATAAAACTAGTAACCAGTGTGGACCGAAAATAACACTTCAATATTGAATAAAGATGGATGTCATAAAAGTAAATTTCTGCAGCACTATATCAGTCTTATGGATATAGCATTCAATGAATTACAACAACAAATATGACCATCAAAAAGTGCCAAAATCTATCCCAATAGATGCACCTAGGATAGTAGGTTAAACTATAAAAGTTAGAGGGTTTGTCTAGGGTTAGTTTGTGAGATATTAGCAGTTAGGGTTAGAGTTTTCCATGGCCTAATGGTTGTAGGAAACAAGTTAGTAAAACAATAATATTTTGTGGGAGAAAGAGGACACCCTAAGGGAGGAAGAATCCTAAAGGCATCAAGATCATTATACAAAAGAGAGAGCTTTAAAACTTGAAAGAATAACATTTACCAATGCAACAATTTGTTTCTCCAATGCAAGACTAGTGACTTTAGTTATGGGTTAATGGGGTCAAGAAGAAAGATATAGGGTTACTAAATCCTTGGGGGTGTAAATACTCTTACTTCCCAAGGCAAGCAACCTAGCTAGAGTTTAAATATGAGGGGTGTAAATCCTCTTACTTCCTCAACTAAACCCTTGCAAAAAATCTTGATAAAGTGGTGGAAACTAGGATAGGGGTGTATATCCTTATACTCCCTATATAACCTTGGAAAAAACAACCATGCTTGGATCATGAATAATAACAAAGTAGAGAGACCATACCATTCAAGAAAAATATTTTACATGCCAAAGTAAACCTTCACAAAAGCAAGAAAATGATCTTATAGAGATAGCGTGCCATCATCATCATCAAAACATAACCAAAAATAATTATTCCATAGTACAAGAGTAAAAACACTCCAAGTGTAGAAAATATTTCAGTCCAAGAGCCTCTCACAAGAGGGAGAGTTATGATAAAATGAGATCTTATGATCCCTTATTTATACAAAATGTCCCTATGATAGTTTGTCCACATAATTAGGGGTAAACCGCAAGAATAGGGGTCAAAAACCCTAATATTTCCCCCTCAACAAAGTAATATTAAACAATTCATTTAAAATTCACTTTAGTGCATAAGAAAACCCTAATTTTAGAAGGACACCACCTAGTTAGGGGACGTTTTGGCACTAGTGGCAAGTCGTTGGTGTAAGAGGAGGGTGGCCAGGCTTGCCAAATCCATGTGTCAAGAATACAAAAAAATTCCATCATGATCAAGGCTCAATCCCTTCAAAATTTCCTTGTGCCAACGTATGTCACCTCACCACCAAGCCCTAACCCCCTTAGGTGATGTCACACCTCTAGGAATGACATTTTTCCTATCCTAGGAAAAACATTTTTCATGTGGGGGATAGGCTATGTCATCCAAGTCATCCTATAGTCCTTCCAAGTTTTATCTTTCTCATCAGCAAATTGTTTGTGTTCAATTTAACTAAAATTCTAGATCTATCAGGGTTTCTGCAGGAATTCTACATGGTATCAGAGCTAGATTGAATCTATTGGATTGTACATGGTTTTATTTGCAGGTATAGATCATCAGGAGGTGCAGCAAGAAGAAATGTATCATCTCTCTCAGCCCACAAAACTCATTCTAAATCCTTTCAATTACTTCGAATGGAAGACAAATATCTCTCTGCTCCTCCGAAGCAAAGGGATTTACCGAGTAACAATGGGAACAGAGAAAGAACCGACTGCTGCAACGGAGAAGATAAAGTATTTCAATAAATTAGATGAAGCAATTGGGATGATATGCCTATCAATTTCTAGAGATCTCCTCTTTCATGTCAGTAGAGCCACTACTCCCGATGTGTTCTGGACCACATTGGAAGGACTATTCGACAAGCAGGATGCAATGAGAGTGAATCAACTGGAGAATGAACTCATATCCCTAAGTCCAATTCATTTCAAAAACTTGCAAGAATTATTCACCAAGTTAAAATCCATCCTCATTGAACTTAATGCATGTGGAGTCATGAAAGAGGAATAAAAACTCATCCTTTCAATTCTCTCGAAATTAGGCCCTGAATATTCCATATTTGTGTCGTCTTTTCAAGCATCTAAATTGACTCAGGAAAAATGGAAAATTCCTCCATTGAATGATTTCATTGCAGAATTGAATCAAGAGAAATCTAATTTAGTCCAAATGGGTGCCATCAAGCATTCCAAGAACCAAGAACTTGCGGTTACTAATGCTCCAAAGAGCAGTGGAAAAGACAAGAAAAAAGGAATGGGTAAATTTCCTGAATCGAAGAAGGAGAGATCCACACAATCTTAAGATAACTCTTCTGAGCCTAAGGGTAAGAAGAAGAAGGAAATAACACTTTTCAAATACTGTTCCAAATGTTTTCATCCCGAAGAAAATTGCATGAGGAAGATTATCGATGAGATGGCTAAGCAATTGCAGCAACACAATCTCACGGTGCCCGAAAATGCAAAGAAGAAAGATGATAACAGAACAGAAGGGAGAGCATGAGATGGTCATGCTTTAATGGATTTCACATACACTCCATCATATTGGATCCTTGATTCATTTGCATCAAACCATATGGCTGCATCAAAAGATGAATTTTCCTTCATCGAAGAAAGCACCAGATCCCCAATTTACTTGGGAGATGCCACACCCACAAAGGTGTGCAGAGAAGAAATTGTTGATCTTGAAGGGGGATTCTTCACAAATGTGCTTCATGTTCCCTTTCTGTCCACAAATCTTCTCTCAATATATCAGATCACTCATGCTGGATCTAGAAGGAAGGTGGAGTTCACTTCAGACTCCGCAGTGATTACCGACATTTCCACAGGCTCACAACTTGTACATGGAATTGCAGATCACGGTTGTTGTTTGTATTTCTTCTCCCACTTTGTTCCTAAATATATTAGAACTCTATTTATGTCACAATATAATGATATAATCAGGTTATGGAATGAAATATTTGGCCATCTAAACTATAAGTACTTGCATCAACTCAGCAAGGAAAACATCGTAGAAGGATTGCCAACTATTAAATTCACAAGCGGTGTATGTCAAGGATGCATTCTTAGCAAGCATCCGGAGAAAAAGTTTGACAAAGGGAAGGCATAGAGAGATTCTTCACCTCTTGGAATGATTGACAGTGACATCATGGGTCCATTCCCACAGCCTTCAATCAGTAAGGCTCGATATGTACTCACCTTCATAGATGATTTCTCTCGTTTTACTTGGGTATTTTTTTTGAAATTAAAATCGGAAGTATTTGAATGCCTTATAGAATTTAAAGCACTTGTTGAGAATGAGTCTGGGTGTAAGATTAAGATACTCCATACTGATAATGGGGGGGATTATGTCAACAAATATGTGTAGCAACTTTGTATTGATGCATGTATACAACTACAACACACAGTGACATATACACCACAACAGAACGATGTTGTGGAGAGGAAAAACCGGTCCTTAAAAGAGATGGCCAATTGTATGCTACAGTCAAAATAATTAGCTCCCAAGCTATGGGATGAAGATATTAATTGTACAACATACATTTAGAACTGAGTTCCTCAAAAATCACTCAAAGGAACCACCCCTTTTGAATGTTGGACCGGTAAGAAACTGAAAGTGTCGCACTTTCGTATTTTTGGTTCACTAGCATGGGATCACATTCCGACAGATAAGAGGAAGGCTTTGGAGCCTCAAAGTGTTGAATGAATATTTTATGGATATCTTGAAGGTGTAAAAGGATATATATTTTTGAACTCTCACACTGAAAAGTTCATTCTAGCTTGAAGTGTGAAGTTTGAAGAAGAATCACTGCATGATTTTTCAGAAGACCCTGTCAAGGAACCACTTGTTGTCACTGATGAGGAGGAGTCAGAAACTTCTTCGAGCACTTCAGAGAAGCCATCAGAGCAGACTTTTGGGTCTAATATAGAGGATTAGGAGTAGGTCATGGCTGTTCCAACTTAGTTTCCAACTTGGGCAGAGAAAACCCTGCAAGATGCAGGTGAACTAGCTGGTGATCCTGCGGATACAAGAAGAACTAGATCACAGTGTTTTGAGGCTCCTCAAGCCTTGGATGCCACAGAACCTTTGCTTCCCATAAATTTATATATGACACTTGTTTCAGATCCACAGTCACACTCTGAGGCTGCTAGAAACCCACTTTGGGAGGCTTCCATGGATGAAGAGTACTCTGCTCTTATGGACAACAACACAAGGGACTTGGTTCCACTTCCAAAAGGAAGAAATCTTGTTCGATGTCGATGGATATATTGAAAAAATATTTCTGTAGATGGTGATATCAGCAAGTACAAATCTTGACTTGTCGCAAAAGGATACTCACAGGTACATGGCATAGTCTACACAGAGACATTTGCACCTGTTGCAAAAATGGACTCCATTCGACTAGTTTTGGCCATTGCTGCTTCTCGCAGATGGGAAGTTCATCACTTGAATTACATCCAAAAGATGATCCGTGATAGATTCATTTCACTGCAGTACTGCCCCACAAAGCAGCAGGTTGCAGTACCTAAAATGGCCAAGTTGTCGGGACTCAATTTTTTTTGTCATTATAGTTAGGCTTAAGGGGAGGTGTTGGAGAATAACCCTAAATTACATTAGTTTATACCTAGATTTGACTCCTAGATCTTGGTTAATACAATCATTTACACTTTATTTCACCTAATTTGGCCACATAGAGAAGAAGGGCACCTCAACCCTAGATTTTAGGTAAAACTGCTAATTTTAGATCAAGACTCAACTCCTGGTTCTTGATTTTCTCGATTTATTCTTGATTTTATTTATTTAATCATGATTTATTCCAAATCCCCCATGAAAAAACTCATATATTATTGGGGAATGTGCACCTCCTCTTTGAGTGAGAGATTTATTCCTTAATTAATGATTTTTGCAGTTACTATTATTAGTAACTACTATTTCAGGTCAGTTAAGTGAGTTGGAACTGCTTCTCTTGTCAGCTAAGTGAGATTAAGTGAGCTAATGTGCATCACTTGACTCTTGTGGACATCAATGAGTGTGTGACATGTATCTTTAGTGGTCTAGGTCTAACTATGTGGTCTCTCTTAGCTTATGACACCTATTTTAGCTATTTCTAGCTTTTTTGACTAGAATTTCTATGTTGGAAATTCTATATATTCACCTCCTCTCTTATTTTTGAGGATGGATGCTCATGTATATTCATTTTTTATTAATATAATTCTCTGATTTATGGAGCAAAAAATATCTCTCATCTCTTGAATATCAACAAATTGTTTGTTTTCAATTTAACTAGAATTCTAGATCTATCGGGGTTTCTGCAGGAATTCTACACCCAAGATAGGATTGTTCTTCCAAAACTATCCACCAACTAGGTCCTCCAAAGACAATTAAGCACACCCTCAAGGATA
The DNA here is from genome assembly GCA_032191745.1 of Picea mariana. Taxonomy (NCBI): domain Eukaryota; kingdom Viridiplantae; phylum Streptophyta; class Pinopsida; order Pinales; family Pinaceae; genus Picea; species Picea mariana. Next base: position 19,289 of record JASDQU011178274.1, read on the forward strand.
CCAAGTCATAACATCGTAATAATTTAATCCAATCAATAAATGAGCCACCTAAGAATGTGTATCAAAGATCACTATGTCAAACAATTAAGTGCTCAAAGACATTATGTGACTTGTCAAGCTTGAATATGGGAGGGTTGACGAGGTGTTCTATTGGGTAAATATTTCCCTGGGTCAAGGAGAGTTTCCAAGATGTTGTAGAGCTCATTACATACCAGAGGTCGTAGTGTCTCATTCATGAGTGCCTTTGTAGACAGTGTGTGGTACCTTCATTTGCAATGCACCTTTTCCAAGTCCATTATTTTTCCATTCTTTCATAATTTTAAGGAAAGGTTAAAGGCCACTACCCTGAGGTGATGTCCAGATAATGGAAATTTCACCCACAAACACCTAGTGTAAATGAGAATGTTTTCTCATGATGAGACACCCTTTCTCTCAGCCATGCAATTGAGAGCCATTACCCTGGTTTAGTCACTAGATGATGATAATGTCATATCACTAGATATTCATGGACATGATAGGTCGGCTCATGATGTGACCTCCTATCCTCCAAATAACCCTTTAAGGATTCTTAATCATATTTTATTATGGTTCCCCCTTTACTCAAATACAAGCATTTCATTTCTTTCCTGGGTGATCCCAGAGAAAAGCATCTAGAATGTTCATACATAGGATTTTAGCTTTTACCCAACATAAATCCCTCCGGGCCTTCATCCCCTTCTTCCTATAGAATAAGGGACAACCCATTCTTGAGTCGATACACCCTAAAATCCTAAGAGATAAGTAAATGGGGGGGAAATAGTGATGGAAAGTGGTAAGTATGGTTGAGAATGATACGATGGGTCTTCAAGGGAGTTTCTAGTAGAAAACCCATCCCCAATGAAGACCACATACTAGGGAACAATGTCAACCACCAAGGTGAAGTAGGGAAAAAGACATAATTTCCAAGTATATATAATGAAATCTAGAGAAATATAAGATACAACATACTTAAATTCCTTAAATATTGAAATGATGCTCATAGTAATACTGACTTGTACCTCATGGAGCAAGGCCCACTATCTTCTGGAAGCCAGCTGATGTGGTGGATAACATCTAAAAATCTGCAACCTATGTGGTGGTGAGAAGGGTTTCCATTTGTACAGAAGGATACTACTGTTCATGTAGTCTCTTGATACTTCATATCTGCAACCCGAGGGCCTCGAGACATAATCTCCTTAGTTATCCACAAAATGGGGATAACATATGGCCCCTACTTGGGGACAAGTGCTCGTCATAGAGTGCATGAGAAACACAACATATCGTGGTAGAACTATTCTTTTTAAAACTCAGGAAAAGGGATTAGAGCTTCCAGGGTGGTGCTATCACCCTTTATCCATAACAATCCAAACTAAAAGATAATCTAGAAAATAAAAAATTTGACATTTTTTTTTAATTTCTAATCTAAGCATGAAATCAATATGCAAGTAGATAAAAATAAAAATCAAATGCATATAAACTAATATGAGCAATCAATATGCAAATCTAGGGAATCAAAATGAATTACCTACTTACTTGGGGCCTTGGGGCCTTGAAGATCACGTTCTGGATGATGTCAGGTGAAGTCGTACAACCAATGCAACCATTTGATCATCTCATCAAAGTATCTCCCCTTTTTCTTAACCATATAATACAACAAAGATAAGTCAAGCACATAATAATCATGAGTATAAACACACATATAATCGATCATGAAATAAAACTCATGAATATGGGTGGGAGGGAGGAAATCATGTTGGACAGAGAAACCATGAACTTGATCTTCCCGACTAAAAGTGTAGCCACAAGACTGATCAATCCATATCTGAAGGGGGCTACTATATGTCGACGAAGGATCATCTTCATCTGTGCACAAAGACTCACTACTTGTCGAGGACTGAGAGGAAATGAGAGATCATAAGAATACTGCATGGTCTCTTGGAGAAGAGGGTAAGATGTAAGGAATAGTCTCAGATGTAGAAAAACACTGCCTCTTCCCCTGGGAATATTCATGAAAATCTCCAAGATGAAAATACTTCCTCTTTTAAGAATGAACCTTTGATTTCTCTATGGTGGCCACGTCTTGGTATTCCTCAAAATATGAGCACAATGGTTGAAAGTTCTGATAAAAAAAGTATGCACCCTCAAAAGGGTATGTATCAAAAGATGACTGAAGATCACTTTGAGTATGTTGTGACAAGTCATCCTCGAAGGGGCAGAACAAATATGTAACCATATCATCACCAAGCTGCCAAACATATGAATCATATACGTATGAGGGCCACTCCTCTAATGATGAAAACTCAACGCCATCTACTTGAGATCCACCCTCAATGTCATATATTGAAATATTGTAATTGCAGAGAATATTCTAATTATAATTGAGTTATTTTTATATAGATCAAATCCCCTTTTGTAGATTGATCATGTTGAGCTTTGTATAAGACCAAATCCCCTTTTGTGGATTGTTCAAACCATAATTATATGGTGTTGTTTGTAAAGTCAACCCCTAGGGATAATTAAAGTGGTTTTAACCACTAGTTGAAGAAGTCAACCCTGCTTGGTGAAGAGACACAACTCTAGCACCTATCAACTAGTATAAATAAGAGAGGATGGCACCTCATTCTCTCTCTCACTCATTCACTAAACAAGTGCACATATTTTGGAGGTAGCTGCAGTTGCAAGAAGAAGGAGAGAGAGACACATTGCTCAATCTTGGATATTTTCTAGTGTTTTGGTCTTTAGTCTTGGCATTATATTGGCAATCTATATAAATGAAGTTTTTGCTGGGTTTTCTCCCCCATGAGGGTTTCCCACGATAAAATGTTTTGTACCTTGTGATTGTGTTTCTCTTAGTGATCCTGCTTATGTTATTATTGTCTAGTAAATTGAAAAGAACTTAATAGCAGCTCTAAATTTAACATGGTATTAGAGATAAACTAAGTAGAGCACCTTTCAATGGGAAACCAAAAACGTCACTGTTTCCATACAAGAAAATTAGGGATTTTTATTGGAAGGGAATTTCTGACTAAAAACCATCTAGGGAAGTGCACCCTAGCCTAGCTAACTCATTGGCAACTTGAGCACACCTTTTTAGTGGCCAATGCCTCTGAAAAGTCAAACCCTAGTTTTTACTAGTACCAGAAAACCAAAAAACTAGAACCAGTACCAGAAGTACCAGCCTAGATTTGTGTAGGTCAAGTTTCAAGGGGTAAAACTTGAAATTTTTGAAATCTAACAAATCCATCATACTCGTCTTAGCCCAACATACCTCCTAGTAAGATCAGATTCAATTTCTGAGCACTTTCAATTTTTGGTCATTTTATCAACTCTAGGGTTAAGATGTCTGCAAGCACTAAGATCATTGATAAGTTAAAAGGTGTGGAAAACTTATGTGCCTGAAATTACATGATTGCACTCATTCTTGAAGAGAATTACCTTGCAAAATTCATAAAAGAAGATGTACGAGAACCCAAAGAAGATGCAACTAAAGCAAAGTACAAGAAGGATATGGTTAGGGCCAAAAATATCATTGTAGACTCCAGTACAGATCACTTGATCCCTCAAGTATATCCCAAGAATACTCCAAAAGAAATGTTTGATTCCCTAAATAGAATGCATGAAGAAAAGAACATTAACTAGAAGATGAACTTGAGAACCCAACTCAAGAATACAAATTAGATGCATAAAGGAGAAACAATTAAAGACTATTTCTCTAGGGTTACTCATTTCAAAGAAAAACTAGAAGAAATTGGAGATAACTTGGATGAATATGAACTCATCATGAAAACTCTAAACAGTATCACAAGACCTTGAGATGCCTTCATCCAAAATATTTGTGCCAGAAAGAATAAACTACAATTTGACAGTCTTTGGGAAGAATGTATTCAAGAAGAAGCAAGAGTAGCTAACCAAGAAGCAGTACTATTAAGGGATGAAGACCAAGCCCTATATTCTCATGCTAAAGGAGGAAATAAAAGGTATCACTTCCATAAGGAGACCCACCTACATAAGGAATCTCACTCCCCAAAGAGATTCACCCACTTCCATAAAGAATCTCACCCTCCAAGGAGATTCCATAAATTTCAGAAAGGAAAAAGAAGAGAAAAAAATTTGTCCTCTTATCAGTGTTATCATTGTGATAATATGGGACATATTTCTAAAAATTGTCCTGCCAGAAAGGAAGAATACAAGAAGGGAAATAAAAAAAGACATCATTCCCATGTAGTTGAATATGATGATCCACCCACAAAGTTGACTAAATAAGAGATTGAAGACTATGTTTTATTTTCTTCCCTCTCAGGATCTGTGTCACCTGGAGAGGATACTTGGTTCATAGATAGTGGTGCCTCTAAGAAAATGATAGGTTAGAGATACGTTCTCTCTAGCCTTACAGAAAATAAATTTCCCTAGAAAGTTACACTCATAGATAATTACCAATACCCTATCAAAGGAGTGCGAGAATCCACCTACAAACTTTATTCAGGGACCACAATGAAAATTAAGGATGTACTATATGTACCAGGTTTGACAAAGAACTTAGTTTCTATCTCAACTTTAGATAATAAAGGTTTCAGGGTTTCATTCATAGATGGTGAATTTCTTGTGTGTGCTAAAGGAAAAACTATAGAAGATGCAATTATCATTGGAACAAAAGAAGGTGGCCTGTATAAGTTAAAATGTCACTTAGATGTAGCTTTGAATCACTCCACTGAGAGTCAATGTGAAATTTGGCATAGAATATTAGCTCACATCAACTAAAACTTCTTACCATATGTAAGCAAGGTAGTTAAAGTTATACCAGAATTCAAGGTTGATCATGAAGGTGTGTGCAAGGGATGTGCACAAAGAAATAACATAAATAATCCTTTCCCGAAGAGAGACAAAAAAAAATAAGGAATCTTGGAGATCATCCACTGAGATGTATGTGGCCCAATTCCATCAACCTATTTAAGTGCGTATGTATACTATGTGTCATTCATTGATGATTATTCTTGTAAGAATTGGGTTTATTTCTTGAAATCAAAAGATGAAGTATTTAGAAAATTAAAGGAATTCAAAGCCTTGATAGAAAATATCTCAAAAAGAAAAATCAAGATACTCATGTTAGATAATAGAGGAGAATACACCTCAAAATAATTTGTAAGATTTTGCAGAGATGTCGAGATTAAGATGGACCTCACCACTCCCTATAATCCTCAGAAAAATGGTGTAGCAGAAAGAAAGAGTAGAACAATAATGGAGGCAATGAAGAATATAATCCATGATCAAGATATTCCAATGCACTTATGGGATGAAGCAGCAAGAAAAACAATTTATGTCCAAAACAAATTATCCCATAGTGTACTTGGATTCAAAACCCCCAAAGAAATGTTCTATAGAAAGAATCCAAAAGTAAGCCATCTAAAAATATTTGGTTGTCTAGTGTTTGTACACATTCCAAAAGAAAGGAGAACTAAGTTGGACCCTTCAGGAAAGAAGAGAATATTCATTGGATACTGTGAGGTCTCTAAGGCCTTTGAAATTTACATAACAAGTTACCATCATATTAATATCAAAAGAGATGTAAAATTTGATGACAATGCAACACTCAATAAGTCAGGAAGATGCCATCTTGAAGAAGTATATGAAGAAGAACCTGTAGCTCCCAAAGTTGCAGAACCAGTGAAGGAAGTTACAGTTACCCTTGATGATGAGATTACAGAATATCATGATATAACAAAAGCTCAAGAACCTCCTCAAATGACGATCTCTCACAAGAGAAATATATCTTGGGAAAGGGAACTTATTCAATATGGAGAGAATTATGGTTCCCCAGAAGGAACCATGAGACAAATCAAGAAACCTAATCCATTCTCCAATTATATGGCTTTGATGTGTGACCTCATAGAAAAGGAACCTACTTTCTTTGAAGAATCCATTCAGAAGAAAGAATGGATGGATTCCATGACATAAGAATAACAATCCATTATAAAGGATGATGTATGGGAAATAGTTCCCAGACCGAAGAACAAAGATGTGGTATCTTCCAAATGGATATACAAGATAAAACATGTTGTTGACAGAAGTATTGAGAAAAATAAAGAAATATTTGTAGCTCTTGGATTTTCTCAAAAGGAAGGCATTGATTATGAAGAGACGTTTTCTCTTGTAGCTAGATACACTTCTATCAGAACAATCATAGCTCTTACAACCAAGATGAAGTGGAAGTTACATTATATGGATGTGAAAACAACCTTCTTAAATGGTGTTATTGAAGAAGAAGTGTATATAGAACAACCACAAGGTTTTGAAGTTTAAGGTTTTGAAGAAGGATCTGTATGGGTTGAAGCAAGCTCCTAGATCTTGGTATGGAAGAATTGACAGTTTCCTGACGATCTTAGCTTTACCAAGTAAAGCCGATTCTAACCTTTACTTCAAGGTTATGAATGATGAGCCAGTTATATTGTTGTTGAATGTAAATGACTTATTCTTAACTCTAGAAGAAAATCTCATCATTGATTGTAAGAATAAGCTTGCTGCAAAATTTGAGATGAAAGACCCAGGCTTGATGCATTATTTCTTAGGTCTTGAATTTTGGCAGAGCCAAGAGAAGATATTCTTTAACCAAGGGAAGTATGTAGTTGAAATACTGAAGAGGTTTGATACGTTGGAATGTAAATCCATAAACACACCCATGGAAACAAAGTTGAAGCTCCTAGTTGATACTTCATCAGAATTGGTTGATGCTACTCTATACAGACATATTATTGGTTCGTTGATGTATCTAATGAATACCAAGCTAGACATGTGTTTTTCTATGAACACATTGATTTAGTATCTAGTAGATCCCAAATGTGTTCACCTTGTAGCTATAAATCATGTGATGAGATACATTAAGGGTATGTTGGAATATGGTCTCTACTATATTGGAGATCATGACTTCAGACTATATGGTTATACTGATTCAGATTGGGATGGAAGTGTTTATGATAGAATGAGCACTTCAAGATGTTTTTTCAGTCTGGGTTCAACCATGACTTCATGGAAAAGAAGGAAGCTATCCAATATTTCTCTCAACACGACAAAATAATAATACATTGCTTCATGTTCCGTTAGTTGTGAAGCCAGATGGCTTCAAAAGTTCTTGACATGTCTATTCAATCTATAGATGGAAGGCACCATGATTATATGTGATAACCAGAGTTGCATAAATATGATGAAGAACCATGTTTTCCATGATAAGTCAAAGAACATAGAGATACAGTATCTATACATTCATGATATGGTCCAAAGTAGAGATATAAAGCTCCAATATGTTGGCACAAATGAGCAGGTTGAAGATGTGTTGACCAAGACTCTATCTCATGTGAAATTTGAGAACTTCGTAGACAAACTTGGTGTTGTCCTAAAGGACCTCCCTTGAAAGGAGGAGTGATGTTGATGATACTATGGTATCCTGACCAACAACGTGTGGCTCCGTTAGGATTTTATATCCTAGGAGATTGATCATCCTTGGGCAGATCCCAAAGGTTCGATAAGGACGAACTGTTAGAGTACCTACATATGTATATGCCATCTGTGGTCAGTAGTGGTAGCTCTGTTAGTATTTTAAAATCCTAGGGAATCTTATGATTCCTTGGCATATTCTGAAGGTCCAGTAAGGGCGGTATGTCAGAGTACCATGTGGTAGCTCAGTTAGAATTTTAAATCCTAGGGAATCTTATGATTTATAGGCAGTTCTCGAAGGTCTGGTGTTGGTGTCCAGGTATGAACGATTTATTCATCCTTTTCCTACATTAATTTATCAATCCGGGTGTGTATCCTTTCAAGGCAACGTGCAAGGTATATGCAAGGGAAAGAGTATAATTCATTCTAGCCAAGGGTTCACGATTAAGATTCAAAGCATTACTGTCAAATTGGATTAACTACAACTTCCAAAAAGTAATCATAAGAATCACACACTGTAACAACAAGCATAAACTGATAAATAACACACACAAAAAGACGCATCACTTGATCAGAAGAGTGGGCCCAACTCTCTGATCAGAGCTACGTTAATCACAACAAAGATGAAGACAACAAAATAGATAGTGTTTTATAAATCTGAAAAGGGTTATTGCAATCTCAATGGGGACATCCCCAGTTACATGAATAAACTGTCTTTTATACATCGAGAGGGAGAACAATCTCTTTCCCCAAAACATGGTAACCGTATCCCCAAAAATATACATTAGTTGGAATGACACCAATACTAGATAGACAAGATCAGCGAGATGCCCAAGATGGTTCAGGGATCTGGGACTCCAGCTGCGTTGCCTCCTTATGGTTTGGTTGTTGTTGTGAATAGAAGATCTGTTGCAGGATGAAGCCTTGGTCTTGTTCTCTAGAAGTTGTGGTCAAAGATTCGTTTTAGTGTTGCAAATAGGAAAAACTCCGTGACTTTATTTCATTAATAAAATATTCCAATAGACAAGACAGGGGTATTTACCTTACAGGTTTAGCATAGTAAACATAGGTAAATAAGTGAAAAAAGGTAAAAAAGGTAATGGATATGTAGCAGAAAGATAGCCTGATTTGGTGCCCAACATCTCCCCCCAACTAGTATTATGCATTCCCTCATGCAGTTTGTCGCCTCCGCAGGTCTGGATTTCACTGACTGTTGGCTTCCTAAAAATGGGCTAGATCATATTCTTCGGCCATCTCTGTCCCTGGAACTTAAAACCGTCTGAAAGGTGGACTTCTTCCCACCAATCTTCTGGGACGATATACGCTGGAGTGTAATCTTCTACTGGCAACCAAATAGTGGGAAACTGAAATCGGAGTCCCATCCATCAGACCCTGCTTGTTCAGACATATGCCACATATCTGGGCACTCTGGGGAGAACTAGTGAAAAATTTAGTGCCCCAAAAGGTTCCCTATTCAGGACAGCTGTAGGTGTAATCATCCACCTTTTCTGACAACAATCAAGGGCCTCTTCATGAAATGTGACTAAAGATCAAGGCACCAATTTTGTGTCCTCAACATTCTGTCTCTATTCGCCTCAATTCCCAAAAAGATGTTGTGTTTAGTGAAAATGATGACTGACCTTTCAAGTTCTCCTCTTACTATAAACAACTTTGTAACCTGATTAGATTCAAATGTGTTAGAAGCCTTCTACCAGCTGATCTGGTTGAAAGTGTAAGAGGTGAGGGACCTTAAATGAATGTCTCCCACATATGGGACCAGATTGAATTCTCTGTCCAGGTGCAACAGATATCCATGCAGGTAAAATTCACACATAAAACACTGAGTTGGCACATCGTGGTGCCTCATTATTGGGAGGAATTGTACACCATTTTCTATTTTATAACTAATCTCGTTTTTTATGCTCTCCATGCAGAATAAAAGAAAACACTCATGTAAGAATAAAGAATAACAAGAAGCAGGGGGGCAACATGCCATCACTTCTGGCACCAAATTAAACATCTGCTCCTTATCAGTTTTTAGCTCTGCCACTTGCTTTTTCAGCTGCTCCATATTGAGCTGCTGCTTTGCATGCCTTAGTCTCATGATGTCTATACGCTCCACATATTCAAAAATAGTTGTGGAGGCTCGTTCCTGAGTTCTTCTAACCTCGTTTTGATACCGAGCCATAGTAGATTTCCAAGTCTACACTTCGACTACTAAGGCATTCTCATGGTCTTCAAACAATCGCTCGACCGGGTCTGTTTGAGTAGCAGTAGAGGTTATGGCTACCTAGTCCGTCTGAGTCTCTGTTTCTACTCCTATGTGTTGATTAAGGTTGGTTGTCATTGATGTCAACCCTTGAAGAAAGACCCGTAGCACAAAGTTTTGGGTAATGGACCCAATAGTGTTTGATGTAAATATGACTCATTATTGTTTTTTCATGGTTGATAAGAAGTAAATATGGATGAACTCCAAAGTTGTCCCCTTATGGTGAAATCCCTCACGGGAAGACGCTTTGTGGAGTAGGAGGACCCATGCTTGTATGAGGAATAAAGAGATGAAGATCAAGGAAATTGTTGGTGAAACTATCCTAGATGGATAGTATTTGTCATTCCATTTCTGGTGGTATGTGGAACATCACATAATTCCTCACGGTTAGAGAGTTATGGCCATGAGAAGTTGCAGACCACAGGTTTGGGTAATGGACCCAAGATTGTTTGATGGGTAACGGTATGAATTATGATATATTTTCAGATAATACTATTATATATGGATAGTACATTTCATTCCATTTCTAGTGGTATGTAGAATGTCACATAACTCCTCACGGTTTGAGAGTTATGGCCTTACGAAGTTGGAGGACCCTCATATGTCATCTAGAAGCCCCAAAAGGTCAAAGTAATCAAAGTG
>JASDQU011178276.1:37590-48029 GCA_032191745.1 Picea mariana
ACATCAATGACAACCAACCTTAATCAACATTTGTAACATTCAATGTTATGCAGGGCCACATATGCATTTATTTCTTGAACATTTCTTCCATAAGCCCTGCAATCTGTAGCTTTATGTCCAAAATTAGTACAATTAAAACAATGACCATAAAATAAATTTACATACCTAGGAGTGAGTGATCTTATTTGTGGTGTATTCCTTCTGAATTCCTTCCTTGGTTGATCATGATATTTTCTTATGTTGATTCCTTCATCCTGATTGAAGCTTCTTTCCTTCTTGAATGTGGAAGGTCTTCTTGAATATGTATACTCATTTTTATTTAATTCTTGTTGACCATGATTCCTTTCTTTGAGTATTTTTGCATAACTCTTACATTTTTCTTCATTCTTCCTTTCTGGCAACCTAGAGTGCTTCTCTTCAATTTTATTTTCTGATGATGTGGATGTTTCTCTCTCTTCAGCGCTCTTGCCGAGCTTAAAATTTTTAACTATTAATGTGAAAAATTATTCTTGAAGCTTCTCAACCTCTTCTTCTTTCTCCATCATCTAAATCTTCATGAATTCCTCCGTTCTATTTTCTTCTTCGAGTTGGATTTCCAAGGAGACAATTTCTTCTTCAAGCCCTTTTTCTTGTTGACTTAATTCTACTTCAAGATGGTTTAAATCCTCATATCTTTCCTTGAGATGATCTGTCAAAATATTCTCTCTCTTTTCTGATTCCTTTCTTTTTGCAGTTATTTCGACTTCCAAACACTACTTCTCTTCCATCTTACTTTTGCATGTTTCTTCAATCCTTCTGGATTCTTCCAGATGATATTTTAGATTCACAATGACCTGTTGGGATTCTTCATAACTTTCTTGAGAATTCTTCTTGACCAATTGTTCTTCAAGAGACTTGTTTTTCTTCCTTTCTTTCATCAATTCTTCTAAAGCACTGATTAATTCTTCCTCAATATATATTATTCCTTATTCACAATATTCTTCTTCTGAATATATTTGGCATGATGAGCATATTTATTATTGTTCAAATTTTACCTCTTATTTTTTATGATCAATGTGCTTTAGCCCTGTGATGGGATGAGATTTCTTTGAGTATATATTTTGTAACTTTTCCCAAATTTGTTTGGCTGATGAACATTGTCTCACTCTCTTTTATTGAATCAGGTAATCCTTACAAGATAAAATCCATTACTATTTTTATTTTTTTTTAATTCTTTCTTGGATATAGTCTTTGGTTTCTTAGTAGTGCTATATCCTATAACAATTGATTGTCAAACATCATACCCATATGCATATAAAAATGTTTTCATCCTGATACTCCACATTTCAAATATATAACCATTCTGACCATAAAACTGTGGTACCCCAAATGTAGTGTACTCCATGATCTTCCTTCCAGTGGATAAACTATTTCTTGAAGGAAACTTCTCTCATACCAATTGTTGGAATACTGAGAGGGGGGTGAATCAGTATGAGAACTTTTACCACTTTTAACCACAATATATAAAATTCAATTTAATCAACACTGTATCATCAATGTATCATATATGATTACATCCAATATATCAAGAGATAGGAAACATTACATAAAAAACACCACATCAAATACACAATACACTCTAATTTACATGGAAACCCAAATGGTATAAAACCACATAATGCTTTCTTATATATTGTCAATAATACATTCATTGCAAGCACCAACTTCCCAATTCTCCAACTACAACTAGAAAGAGGCTATGCCCCCTATTTATAGTCTCCAACTTGAAGGAATCTACAAATCCTTGAATTCTCTGGCTCCAGCCAGAAGGAGGATACAACCCCCTAATTCTAAGGCTCCAACCTAAAGGAATATACAACTCCCTATGTTCTCTGATGATGCAGACCCCCCTATTCTCCCTTAGGAATGCGCGACCTCCCAGTTAAGGATATTCGATTCTCAAAGCCAAATCATCCCTCTGAAACCTTAATGGTGTCCCTTGTGATTAAACACAATCCCTTTTCAGTCTTTTGGTGCAGGTTATATGACACCAGCAACCTCTCCCTTCGCGTTGCTGAACTATCAGGGTTCAAGCGCTAGTTGATCCTCTTCCATTATCCCTTTCCCATATGTGACCTCTGGCTATGTCCTCACGTAAACACGTGATTGTGGGGCAACCTAGAGTGGTTTGAGACCACACCGATTTTCTCCTCACAATTCACTAGCAATTGTCGTGCATCCTTTTGGAAATACCGTGGTTTCAATTGCGGCCCGCTCCAAGATTTTTAAAACCCGAGCACTTTTTGTCCCCATAATTAAGTGTGATGGTCGATCTTGTGATCTTGGGCATTGCCTCTTGATCAAAGGATGATATCTATCCTCTTTCTTCCTTGGTCAACTATTAGTCAGCGACCCTTTTCCTCCTTTCACCCGCAATCCCAAATCTCCATGGTCTTTCGACGCGTACCCTCCTTTCCAATCGACGTCTACGATTGGTTTCACCCTTCGGGCTTCGGGTTTTTCAACTCTCGACTCTTGCTTTCTTCATAATAATTCCACCTGAATTCAACGATCTGTCGACGCGTGTCCCTCATAGATCGATGACTGTGGTTCACTTCTACTCTTTGGGCTTTGGGAGTTTCAAATATTAGTCTTCTCCTTCTCTCAGAGTGCTTTCACCCGAAGACAATGATCTGTCGATGCATGCCATTCATAGATTGGTGGGTGTGGTTCACTTCACTCTTCGGGCTTCAGGAGTTTCAACTCTCAATATTCTCTTTCTCTCGAAGTTCTTTCATCTGAATACAACTATCTGTTGGCACGTGTCCCTCACAGATCGACAATTATGGTTCACTTCGGCTCTTCAGACTTCAGGAGTTTCAACTCTCAGTCTTCACTTTCTTCCAGAGTGATTTCACCTGAAGACGATGATCTGTCGATGCATGTCCCTCACAAATCGACGACTGTAGTTCACTTCAACTCTTCAGGCTTCGGGAGTTTCAAATCTCAATCTTCACTTTCTCCTGGAGTGCTTTCACCCAAATATGACGATCTGTCAACGTGTGTCCCTCGTAGATCGAGGGTTGTGGTTCACTTCTCTCTTTCCTTTTCTACAAAATTCTAAGTTGTATATCTTATGCCACTTGTCCCTATGGATGATGGACAGTCCCTAGCCTCTTAGGGACTTCGATGAATCCTCTCTCTTGTGTGCACAAAGATAATTAAATCTCGTGTACTTTTCCCAGATCCGACGATCTGGAATGATCCCGCTCCCTCTTGAACGGATCTTAGTCGATGACTCGTGAAACCTTCAGAACTCCATTTCCCTTGAATATTTCTCCCGCTATCTCTCTTGAGCTTTCTCTCTCTTCAACCCTTTGACTCCTTAGAGGGTTACTTTGACACTTAGCCGAATTTTGGATTTGTGCACTCCTTGAAACAGATTCTTGCGCAAGACTTAACTTCTCACAGACAACTGTGCACGCCTTGCAGCAGTCCCTTTGCACTCCTTGCAAATGGAAATTTCACACTATCTCTTCTGATCTTATGATTCAAACAGACTCTGTCACTCCTTGCAGAAGATTCTCATGCAACACTTAAATTCTTGTGGATGACTGTGCACACCTTGCAACAATCACTTTGCACTCCTTTCAAAGGGAAATTTTCGTGCTATCTATTCTGAGCTTCTAAGTCGAAACAGACTCTGTCAATGCACTCCTTGCAGACTGTATGCACACCTTGCATGAACTCAATGAAGAGCACAATTGAAATTTATATAAACACTTCACAATTTCATATACTCAACAACATAACTCATTCATTCATGAAAAAAATAATAACAGGGAATTGTAAACAGTAGCAATACCATGCATTGGTTCAATTTCCCATTGTTATATTCATTTAAAATTAAATGGCTACATCTATGGTAAAACAACAACTAAAAACTCAGCAACAACTAAATCACAACAATCTCCTACTAACTTGCAACAACCTCATTCGGGCATACAAAACCTATATTTATCTCATAGGGTTCTTAGGTTTCGCTCCAACTACTTGTCTACTCGAGAAAAAAAACTAACTGTTACTTAATTTCTATTATATTAAAGTCTAGGAGTGAAACTCCCAGACCATTCATGATCATTCAGCTCCCAAGCATTTGATCTTCTTCAATTTTCGATCATTTCAAAAAAGGATTTGCAGGAAACATCAATGGTTAATATTATGAAATGATTCAAAGGTTCTCTGAGGCGATGAGTTGTCTCTCCACGTGTGCTTGTTAATGATGCTCCTGCATCATACTCCCCTAGACAAAAATTCATGGAGTCCTGTCCATCAACTCCTACACTGACTTCCCATGCTTCTGGATATCATATTCGTTTTCCCAACTGACATATTGTATCGGGCATCCCTTCCACTTAACCAAATATTCAAAATAGGTCTTCCTCCTGGTCTTCTTGCCAATCCTCTAATCAATGATCTTCTCCCTCTGTGGCTTTTCTGTTACAGGATTTTTCTTTTCCCATTGAATCTCTTTCTGACCTTTTGTTTCTCCTGCTTCATCTTCCCTGTAAGGATACATGAAGGATATGTTGAATATGGGTGATATGCCCACATCACCTGGCAGCTCGATATCATAGGCATTTTCATCAAACTTCCTTAAGATCTTACATGGTCCTATCTTCTTCATTCTCAAATTGTTATATGTTCCCTTTGGGAACCTTTCTTTCTTGATATGTGCCATAACATGATCCCCTACCTTCAATTGAAGCTCTTTGCGATGTTGATCAACTCTGCACTTGTAATCTTGGCTAGAGTTATGCAATTTTTCTCTGATTTGACTATGGAGCTTTTGCATTTCTGCAACAAAATTCCCTACTCCAGTGCTTCTGATCTCACTCTGTTCCAAGTCTCTCAGCTTAAATACTCATCTTGGATGCATTCCATACAATATTTGGAATGGGATCTTTCCAGTGCTCATGTTTGGTGAATCATTGTATGCAAATTCTTTTTGTGGAAGAATATTATCCCACTGACTATGATGCTTAGTGACTAGACTCCTCAATAAGTTTCCAAAACTTTTTTTCACCACCTCAGTCTGTCCATATAT
Source organism: Picea mariana (assembly GCA_032191745.1). Lineage (NCBI taxonomy): Eukaryota > Viridiplantae > Streptophyta > Pinopsida > Pinales > Pinaceae > Picea > Picea mariana. The sequence continues at coordinate 42,677 of JASDQU011178276.1, forward strand.
ATGAGGGTCATAAGCTGAGCTGAAGAACAAATCTGTCTCCAACTCCTTCCACAATGTTCTCCAAAAATGACCAATGAACTTGGTATCTCTTTCTGAGACACTACTTTTGGGTAATCCATGAAGTTGAACAACTTCCTTGAAAAATAAATTTGCAACATGTGTTGCATCACTAGTTTTCTGGCATGGGAAAAAATGTGCCATCTTTGAAAATCTATCCACCACCATAAATATGGAATCACATCCTCTTTGTGTTATTGGCAGTCCCAACACAAAATCCATGCTTATTGCATCCCAAGGCCTCTCTGGTATTGACAATGGTTGATACAATCCAGTGTTCTGTCTTTTACCCTTTTCATGTTGGAAGATTCTACATCTGCTCACAAACTTTATCACTTCTATTCTCATACCTAGCCAATAGTATGAACTGCTCAATTGTGAAAATGTTTTATAATGGTCGAAATGTCCATCCAATCCTCCACTATGGTTTTCCTTCAAAATTGTATCCCTCATTGACCATTTTGGTATGCACAACTAATTTCCCTTGAACAACAATCCCTCTTGAATCATATACTCTATCCACTGGCTCATGTCTCTCAGCACAAGATTTGCACATCCTTCATATGCTTCCTTGAAATTTGGATCATCACAATACATATCCTTAAGGTGTTCAAACACCAAGGTATTGACCTGAAATTCTTGTAGAATCAAACATCTCCTGCTTAATGCATCAACAACTTTATTAGCATTTCTAGAAATAGGTTTTATGACAAAATTAAAATTCTGCATAAACTCAATCCACTTTGCATGTCTCTAATTCAATTTTTCTTATCTGGTTAGGAATTGTAAAGCCTAGTTATATCTATACAAGACAAATTCCTTTGGAACAAGGTAGTTCCTCCATTTCTTCAAGGCTTGAATTATGGCATAAAATTATTTATCATATGTGGAGTACTTTCTCTTAGTCTCATTCACCTTCTCACTGAAATATGCAACTGGTTTATTATCCTGGCTCAATATTGCTCCAATTGCAACTCCACTTGCATCACATCTCACTTGAAATTTCTTTCCAAAATTTGGAAAGACCAGAATTGGTCGTTCTGTTATCTTCTCCTTCAATATATTGAAGCTCCTCTCAGCCTCCTATGTCCATTTAAAAGACTTGTGCCTCTTATTCATTGTACCCATCATTAGTGGACAAATTCCACTGAAATTTCTGATGAACTTCCTATAGAAACTTGCTAATCCATAGAATATTCCCACTTAAAGCATACTCCTTGGAGAAGGGAATTATTTGATTTCTTTCACCTTCTCTGGATCCATATTCAATTCATTTGAAGATTTCACAAAACCCAAGTAAATGATTTTTTTCTTCATAAAAGAGGGCTTCTTCAGATTTATCAACAACTTCTCCTGTTGTAGTCTCCTCATAACTAATGTTAGATGTCTCAAATGCTCCTTTGTAGTCTTTCTAAAAACAAGTATATCATCCATATATACAACCACAAACTTACCAATAAAATATTTCAGTATTTCATTCATCCACCTCATAAAAGTACTTGGGGCATTTGTTAATCCAAATGGCATACCAAGCCACTCATACAATCCTTCATTTGTATTAAAGGATGTTTTCCACTCATCACCTTCTCTCATCCTTATCTGGTGATATCCACTTTTCAAATCTATCTTAGAAAATATTTTTTCTTCACTTAAACATCCATTAAGTCATTCATTCTTGGCAAAGGAAATCTATACCTGATAGTGATATTGTTTATGGCTCTCGAGTCTGTACAAATTCTCCATCCTCCATTCTTATTTGAACTCAACATAGTTGGTACTGCACATGGACTCAACCTTTCTTTGACCAAACGCTTGTCTAAAAAATACTAGACTTGGTTCTTTACCTCCTCATTCTCTCAAGGTGTCAATCTATATGCTTCTTTGTTTGGAAGACTTACTCCTGGTATCAAATCATTATGATGGTTGATACTTTTGATGGGTGGAAATGAGTTAGGAAACTCATCCACTACTATGTCAGTAAAATTATCCAACAACTCCTAAAATTATTTAGGAAAATCATCCATCGAAGTACTTGTAAGGAAAACTCTGGGTTTCCTCACCACAACAAACAACATCTCCTATACCTTCTTGACTTCTCTCAGGAGTTCCATCCCACTCATGAGAAGTATGCTTGTGTTGGATTCTTCTTTTACTTTCTTCTCTTCTATTGGCAGCAACATGTGTGTCCTACCATTCTTCTCTAAGGTGTATGTATTTTTTATCCCATCATGAATGACATTTCTATCAAACTTCCATGGTCTTCCCAAAACAACATGACATACATCCATGGGAATCACATCACACAAAATTTTGTCTCTATATCCTACTATCTTAAATTAAACGAGGCATTTTTTAGTGACCATTACCTAGTGTCCTTTCTACAACCATGAGACTTTATATGGCTTTGAATGTGTAGTTGTATCCAGCTCCAATTTATCCACAATATCTATGAATACTAAATTATTAATGATGCCGCTGTCAATTATCACCTTGCATACTTTGTCTTTAGTCTTGCAAAATGTCCTGAATAGACTGTTCCTCTACACTGGATTTTCAATTTTTGTCTCTGGTTTTAAGAGAAAATTCCTCAACATCAGGGATGTTCCATCCTCTGCACCTTCTACTTCAACACTCCTTTTCTGTGCTTCTAAAATGTGAGCTTCACCTCCTCCTTCTTTCTTTTTATCAGGACATTCCCAAGAAATGTGTCCTATCTTTCCACAGACATAATGTTGATATTATGGTAGCTGCGGGAGGTATTTACCTCCATGTGTAAACCTGACGAGAATAGAATACTCTGGGAAGCAAGAAGAAACCCAAATGAGTTGGCTAATAACCCTAGAATACTTGTCGTCTTAAGAAGATAATTTGTATTAGATTATTATCCTCCAAGAGAAGAAGTCAGCCAGAAGAAATAATATATACTGAACAGATAGATACCTAGAATGAGAAGTTGGCCCGGGCAGTTAGCCAGAATTACTATAAATACAGGAGGCCAGTCTTCATTCTGGCAGGCATTCTCATAATTGCATAGAAACACTTGTGTGCACTGCAGTGCCCAGTTTTGTGCGCAGGTTTGGAGGAGAGCTATCATTGCAGTTGTTGCAACTAGTAGATCACGCTTGACTTGGAATATATCTTGGTTATGGTTTGGACTATCTGATCATATCTTGTTGGTGCGTTATCCTTGGGGAAAGGTGCTCTACCCTTTGTTTGGATATCTAGCCTAGGGTTTGCTTCCGGAGTGATTCTCTATCAAGGTTAAGGTGCTCGGAGGGTGGCTTTGACCTATGGTTCGATGACAATAGTGATATTGTCAATGGTAAAATGAGCACATACATTATATTCTAACAAGTTATGGGCCCACACCTCCTTCATTTAGTCTAACTGTTGGAAGGAAACATAGATGTAAGGATATTAAGCCCATTGAAGAATTGTCTCTAGGGTTTCTAGTAGGAGCAGTCACCATAGCACTACCACTAGGGTTACTAGCAGGTGCAGTTGCAGAAACCCTAATCCTCTCATTGAGGAACCTTAAGTGAAGGGATTGACCTAATTTCTGGATAAATCAGTGCACCCTAGCCTAGCTCATCTCCTGGTACTCTCAGCAAGCCAAGACGTCAAGTTTGAGTTTTTGGTCAAATCTAGGGTTTGACCAAGTCAAAGAAGCCATGATTTATTCTATAAGTGAGAGAATAAGTTATATGGATTCTCTAACTCCAGAGTGTGGAAGACAAGGATTGACCTCATCCTTTCCAAGAATGAAGTGTTGGATATCGTGAAAGGAAAGATCGTGGAACCAGAGTTTGAAGAAGGAAAAGAGAAGGAACCACAGAACGTTGCAGTTATGGAGAAGTTCAAAGACAGTGACATCAATTCCATGAGTATCAAAGTGGACTCTATAAAATACCACTTGATACCCTACATCTCCCATCTTGACTCATCAAAGAAGATGTATGATTCCCTAATAAACCTCTTCTCAGTCAGAAACATTAGACAAATAATGAGTCTAAAGAATGAGCTCTGTGACATGAAGATGAATGATGATGACATCATAACATCATATTTTGTAAGAATCTCTTAGTTAAGAGATCAACTACAAGCTATTGAAGAGATCATTTCATAGAAGGAATTGGTAAACATAGTACTCAATGATCTTCCCAAGACGTGGGATGCATTTACCGCAAGCATGAACACGAGGAAGGTGTATCCTACATTTGAAGAACTTTTTACTTGCTGTGCTCAAGAAGAATCCAAGATCAGTGCAAAAAAATAAACCCCAAAAGGAGTACGATGATCAAGCCTTCATAACAAGATTCAAGAATTTCAGTAACAAAAGGAAGTTTGGTTCAAGGAGGAAGCCAAATCAAGAGAAAGATATTTCAGAAATATAATGCTTCAACTGTCGAAAGTATGGTCACTACAAGAATCATTGTCCTACGCTAAAGAAAACGAAGGAGAAACATGAAGCATCAGTTGTCGAAGAAAAGGAACCTACAAAGAAGACTAAGCAGGATGAAAGAGACTTCTCCTTTTGAAGGTAACAATACTCTTCTTCTTTCTTGTACATATCTTGTTTACATAGTCTCTATACATATCTTGCATATCTATCTCTTAGAAGATAATATGTTCCAAGAAGAACTATACTTATGGAAGAACAACAAGATAAGGATTTCTATCATTATACAAGTCAGATAATACACATGAAAGGATGAAATACATCAAACAAATCATATGGAAGCTATTACAAGATAAGCCAAAATCAGAATCAATCATGAAGAGACTTAGAAGAAGCAAAGACAGAAAGAAGTCAACAATCAAGAGGAAATTGGAGAAAGACTTATGACGTTTTGCAAAAGACAATAAGATGGAAGTGTAGACTCTATTAGATAGAGGGAACTGATTATGTATTGCAGAAGACAATAAATATGCAGACAGAAGTGTGGACTTTGTTAGATGGAGGGAGCCAATTATATGCACTCATACATGAAGAAAGGATTAGGAGGGAGCTAATCCTATGATCCATTGAATATGATAAAGTATATATCCATGGTAGCGGCCATAAAATACAGTACGTGTTCATTTCAAACTCAGAAGAAGTCTTCTTCGAAGTGAAGAATTAAAGTATCCCTAGTTGTCCATCCACATCCGTGATCCTATGATGAAACAAAGAAGTGGAATATTTAGGGCATGGAATCTATAAGAAACTCCATGGACCCAAGAGATAAAGAAAAACATTAGGAAGAACGTGAATATTCCAAGAAAGAAAGAGAAGCCAGAACAACTAGTCATTGTA
>JASDQU011178277.1:3749-30129 GCA_032191745.1 Picea mariana
GTATGAACCTAAATTAAAATTTGGTCAATATAAAAGACAAGAAGGCTTCCTTTTATAGGGGGAGGCCCGAGAGGACCCAAGGGGGTTCGAGAGCTGAGGAGAAGAAACTGTAATGTATTTTTATTTAACTCTGCACTATCATGCTCAGAGAACTAAGTTAATGAAAAATATTCTTGTGTTTATTTTACATATTACCTGTCCTATTTATTCTTATCTAGATTCAAAGATGGTTCTTGTGACACATTAGTCATCATACAAGTTTAAATATAATGGCAACATAGATACTTCTGTCTATTGCCTGAATTTTGTTATTTGTCTTCAGATATTGTGATTTTGACTCAAAATATCATTTTGAATAGGGATATCTTCTTGATGAGTGTATAAGGATGAGTAGATTGTGAAACCTATATATTCATGTATATGTCATTTTCCTCCATTTCACGTATCCTTCAATTGTCTAACAATTTATTAGATTGCCTTTGACCTATGAAATGCTACCCTTCTAGTTGTAATTGACCCTGATTTCCTCTACCAGACACTCTTCCCTTCTCATCCCTTTTGATTCACCTTACCCATCCAACCTATCAAAATCCTCCTTTCATTCAAAGAAACCATTACAATAAGTGAGGTGCCCCATATCTTGTACCAATATGGTGTAAAATTTGGGACCAACAGATCCCAACACTTAGTCATTTTTCTTTCTTCCATAAGTTCCATTGTGGGAGACCAATCTATCCCTCACTCCACCAATACTCAATTCCTACAACCCGCAAACCCGTATCACTCAAAAGGACCTTTCTTATTTCCCCATCACCCATATTGTACCTATATATTTTTCATATTTAACCAATTTCATAAATGTGGATGCAGGATCCTCCCTTTGATTCCATTTACCAATACCTGAGTCCCACAACCCTGCATCCTACATTTCTGTGTTCTCCAGAATGACTTACCTATTTTCCACGACACACAAAATAAACCTTTTGGTACTTAGCATATTTCATCAATGCAGATGCGAGAGTCCCTCATATCTCTTTGTTCATTCCCCATAATCCGCAATCCCCCATTCTACATTTCTACATTCACCATAATACACTTTCCATCCCTTGCTTCACACCTCCATACTTAACAATTTTTCATACTCCCCAATATGATATCACCATTCCTGATGACATTTATTTCCCACCACCACATCAGTTTCCACTTGTGTGAATCTAATACCTTTATTAAGTGGTGTAACTTCTGTAAAAGGTTTGCAGTAATTCCAAAATCAGACCATGCAAATTGACAACTTTGAGCTAAGATATACAATAGTTGATAATCAAGGCAATACATGCTAAAAACAAATAAAGAATTAAACACCCTACTGTAAAATATTATATTGACATGAGCGCCACCTTTTCATAAAAAAAGGAAATATGCGTAAATAAATGGCATGTAAAAGGAAGGAATTATATTGTGATGACACTATCAACACCCTCGGATGGGAAGACCATTAGTTTCAGTGGTGATAGGCATATAAATGGTACTTATCTATCCTAGTTGAAGAAAAGGAATTGAAAAAATTATGGAGCTGAAGCATTGCATTGGTAGGGTGCATGTCAAAGGTAGTTGATTTTAAAGAGTTGGTCCTCTAGTGTGCTGACAAGTTCGATACATAGAGAGGAATCATCCAGATACAAGGAAAACCATCAATTTCCTTGCCCCCTTTAGTGTTTAGAAGAATGGTGTGACTTCCCGACCCCACTTTGATATTCAAGAATACTAAGGAGGATGAGTTTGTTGAAGTACACAGTGGAGGAACAAAGCTTCTTGAAAGTTTCTTCAGAAGATCAAAGAGTGACATCAGTTCTACTCGGGTTGAGGTATGCTCTTTAAAGTACTCATAAAAATAATTTTCTTCGATATTTGCTAGAATAATTGGAGAGGATTCCATGGCCTCGGTGCCCAAATATATTGAATATATTAGCCATCATTCAATTCATGAAAATGCAATGATTGATTAGGCTTGCATAATCTCAAATGAGATTTCATTTTAGTTAGGGAGCCTAAGGAAGAATAAGAAATTCTATATGACTTCATATTTAGTTTTTGTTATAGTTTATTGTCATATATTTGAGGATTTTCCCAGAGTGAGAAATGTTGACTTCAAGAAAGAAGTAGTTTTGTTCCAGTACCCAGTGTAATCGAGGCACAAGGCCCCATATAATTTCTACGAGGTAAAAAATGGTTTTATGTTTACTTTTAAGAAGATGATTCATGGTCCTGCAATGTCTAGGATATCGTTGGAAGTTGCATCCTTTCTATATGAGAAAGGAGTTTTTGAAGCTTTGGAAGAGTTCAGTTTTCTGAGACTTTATGGATTCCGAGGGAAATCCTTTTTATTACCATTTTATGTTTCTGACATACTTTTCATCATTGAAGTGTGTAGAAAATACAAATACTGGGCACATTTCTTCAATGAGAAAAGGAAAAAGAAATTTCTGGAGAGATATTTGTGAAGCATATCTCTCATTTAGATGAATATGTAGTTCAATTTGACCAACTCAGTTTGAATGAATCCCCGACCATTCAGGGTTTTGATCCAAAAGATTTATTTTACACACACACACACGCACGTGATTTGAAAATGAGCAAGGAGGATAAAAACTTCTCCACTTAACCACCCAAAATAGGCCCAATTAATTATTCTTATAATATTTTTATGTATATACTTTAATAATAAATTTTCAAAATCATCACATCAATACTACTTCAAGTAACATCATTATTGGTGTTTTTTAGTTCATTATCTTCTTAGTTGATTACCTGTATGATGAGGATCGTCACTATGGTGGCCCTTGTTTTGATAATGTCGACCCAATGTTTTACTACTAACTCAGTTGAATTAGCATATATCATTGTATCTCACTAAAATTACTTAGATAAGCATGTTTAAATAGTGTAGGAAAGGATTTAAGTGGTGTTCATAATACTTTAGGAGTCAAAAACCAAATTTGCACAACTATGGAGACCCTGGTAATAGGGGAAATGCACCAGGGATTGACCTAGGCTCTAGTAGTATGACTAAGATACAACTTTCTATCTTTTTTTTTATTGATCCAATTCTAGTGCAGTAAGATTTCAACAAGAACCTTATGTAAAAATGCATGAACATATGATTTTTATGAGTAATGCACCAAGGGGAAAATTAAGTATGTGCAATATCATAGGGGCTATGAGAATTACTTGAATATGAAGTAAGAACACCTTGATATACCATTTCCTTACAAGGGAGTGTGAGATGTTATCCCAGGAAGATTATGCATTAAAAATGATCCTCTTACAAACCTATGACACTTATGATTGAGTTAAGCGCTAAGGATCTATGTGATCTTAGTCATCAAGAGGAATCACTGAAGCATTTGGATGTTGACTCTAAAAAAAGATGAGGCACATTTGACCATATCTGTGATTTTCTGGCATAATCGATAGTCCATAGGTCATATGACCACCATATGGAAATACCATTGAAGATCCATCGAGAAGGTGAGACACAGGACACTATAATCGACATCATTTGGAAGTTAATTGAATGGCATGAGAAATTAACACATATCCCATGGTTTTATGAAATGACCATTATAAACCCCTACAAGAGCCACCAAAGACATGACATAGGGCACTATCATGGGCTCCATAGTGGAAGGTAATATCAGGACATAGTTTATCCATAACTTGGTCATCACCAAACCTTGAATCTAGAAGAGCCATTGGAGCATGCTTGAAACATTGGGCGCAAGGAAGATCAGGCTTAGGTGTAAGAAGGTGATCAATAAAGTATATTTGAGGTAAGGCTCAAGGAAAAAAGACAAATAGGGTGCATATTGTGAGTATGCACGAACAACAAAATCCTATGATATGGAAAAAGGATAGAGAATTTGAACGTAGCAATGGGACATCCCTTGAAAAATTTGACACAACAATCTAGGGTTGGATGGGACCCTTGCAATTGAAAATATATTTAATATAATGGACTTTGGAGTGTTGAAAAAAAATAAGGACTAGAAGGAGAAACCAAACTCCACATGACAATCTTGATCCAATAATAGACAAGTTATTAACATCATATCTTCTATTTTAGTTTATGAGTAAAACTGAAATGTATCAAATTTTCTTATGCAATAATATAAAGGTTGGATATAGTCCATTTGAAGAAAAAATTGCATCCAATAAAATAATAATATGGATCAACAAAGTTATCTGAATTTATATTTGTAAGGCCTTCTATGACACCCATTGAGTGTGTGTGCTCCTTGGGAAGATTTGGTGATGGGACTAACAAAGAGCACAAGGAGGAGGTGATCAGTTGGGAAAGAAATTTTCTTATGGGCATGGGAAGGATCACCTTGGGGTATGATGGTGACGTGTGAGCCCAAGGGAGCACACACCCTTCTTCACTTGCGACGGATGAGGGAGAAATGGGTTGTGTTTGGGCAAGGGTGGGGCAACTTGGGAGCATTCCCAAGGAGTGGACCTATCTGCCCTTGGAAGCATGGGTGCATCGGAGAGGTTAGATGACCTTGTTAGCACACCCATGGAGATTCACGATGATCAGATAAAGGAAGAGCACAAGAAAAGGGGTGAACTCCCAAGGATATGACATGTCATTTCAAGGGACATGATGATTGATGTGCAAATGGGATTGTTTGGGTGCACTGTGTCCACGAAGGGGTGCAACGTTTTAGTTAAGTGTGATGATTCACAAAGGTGAGAGACACACCCAAAGGACATGACTTTTTTCATTGGTGACCCTTGGAGTCCATATAATAGCACAATATGTACAATCAAATTCATAAGGAAGGGTTAAGGCAAGTGACATGAAGTATTTTGAGGCTGGGCACACAAGTGGGGCGCACCACAGGCTGAGGAAAAGAGGAGCAATAGAGGAATTCTTTGTGTGATAGATCCACAAGTATGGACAATTATGTTGTATGGGGAAGAGTTGTGAGACTCTACCCATATATATAACTGGGAAAATAGATCCATGTCTATAATGCATTGTTTATGTTTTTCAATATAATAAACAAAGACAGGTATTAGCCACCACTGGTGTCACTCGCACTATATATGTGTCTCTTCTATTTTTCATGTTTTCTATTGTATGATAGAATGACTAAGTGTTAAAGAATGTTAACAAATGTATAAGTATACAACTAAGTTTCATAGAGTAAGAATGTGACTCATCCATAGCCTAGAACAGAGTATGGGTATGCTCTAGGTGAAGAGACATAATCCAGGTGAAGTATCCTTGGTTGAGCCAAAATTCCAAGTGAGAACTGCCACAGTGTCGCACGTCCATGAGATGCCAAGGTTGGACTTGGGCATGACTCTTTGGGGTGTGACAGATGATATCAAATCAGTTTCACAAAAAATAACTTTATGAAGACACACTACACAATATGGTAGGCTTCACACAGTCCGGAGGTGGGGTGACACGCAGTGGTGTGACTCATTGGATAGAAGTGGATGAAATTGTACGACGAGAACAAATCATGGATGACTCAAGGAAGTTCAAGTCAAGTCTCCCACCGTGACCTGAGGTAGAATAGATTTTGTTTGTGAAACAAAACATGATCTACATGGAATTGCAATGAAGCACCTTGGAACCAAGAGGTGGGCCAAGGGGAACTCCCACAGAGTATGTGGAAGATGAGAAAAATACATGTGTGTTATATTGTGATTCTATTTATATTTTTAACTTAAGATAGAAAGAGTGGAAAGGCTCAGGTTGCAATAAGATACAAAGGATTGGTGTGTTGGGTGCCTTGGGAGGAAAGCTTGGAAACCAAGACCATCGATTGTGTTTTTTGGATCTATTTATGATTGAAAGAATAGTGCAAGCTCTGGTTAACTCATGTTACTCACAAAATATTTTGAAGACTAAGGTAGAAAAGGATATAGGACTTAAAGTATCCCCATGCAAAGCTTTGGTGAAGGTATTAAAATCTAAGGAAAAGGAAACAATTGGTGTTTCCTCCTCATATCATATTCAAATTGACAAGTGGGAAGGTTATGATAAATTCATAGTGATTCCTATGGATGTCTTTGAGTTGATTCTTGGGAAGGATTTCCTAATGAGGATGCATTCATTCCTCATGCCATGGATGGAAAATATGGTTATACTTGGTCAACAAAAGGATTGGGTACTGCACACAACTGCAAGGAAGTCTAGTGGAAAGGTGTATATTGTGTCTGTAGTGAGTATGAAGATAGAAACAAGGTGGAATGGATCACATATTTATGTATAAGTTCTTGGGGAAGTTCAATAGGATGGAGTGGAGATGTTTGTTTCACTTGAGCTCACTAACTTATTTGGTAACTTTACAGACATAATATCGAATGAGTTGTTTAAAGTGCTCCCACCACGACACATTGTTGACCATATTATAGAGCTAGAGCCTAGGATATTGTTGATTAATTGGGTTGGTTGTCATTGATTTCAACCCTTGAAGCAAGTCTAGTAGCAAATTCTAGTATCCCTAGAAATATGGTTAAGGTACCCAAGTTTGTTTGAAGTATAAAGGTATGAATATTAGTGAATATGCAGGTACGACTATTCAAGATGGATAATACACGTTGTTTCATTTTCAGTGATATGTGGTACGTCAAATAACTCCTCACGGTTAGGGATTTATGGCTTTGTGAAGTTAGAGAACCCTCATGAGTTATATAGAAGCCCCTAGAAGGTCAAAGAAGTCAATTTATTCTAGAAGCTCCTAGAAGAAGTTTACTAGTCAAAGTGGTTGTAACTAGGAGTTAATCATGAGTTAAGTTGTTGCAAAAAGAAAATAATTAAAAATAAATTAGTTTCAACTAGAAGTGGTGAGTTTACTATTTGTGGATAAAGTGGTTTTAAGTGGTTAAGAGTAGGTTATCCCTAAAAGAAGGAAGTTGGATAAAGTAGTTAGAGGTAACCCCTAGAGGAAGCAACTTGGAGAGTATGAATAAGAGAGAACGGGTCTCCTATTTTCACCTATTGATCTCATTGAATATCTATTATTTTGTGAAAGGATTATTGCAGGTACTCATTGATACATCTGAAGTTACACAAGTCTGAGGAAACAAAGGAGGGTTGACGACGAAAGTTTCAAAGTTACATAATTTTTGAAAAACCCTAGTTTTTTAGGTGTATGCAGGCCGCAGTGGAGGAAGGAGCATACATACGAGGGCTACAATGGAGGAAGGTGTGTACATACGTGGGTTTTATAAGGGAAAGTTGCATACAACTGAAAAATCCATGAAAACTTGAGTATATGTGGATGCCAAGTCTCTAAAGTTTGAAAGCAAGTTCCCAGGAAGGTCTATAGTGATCAGGTAAAGAAGATTTATCTACAGGTTCAAAAGGTATGTCATATTCTTATGTGTAGCTGGGTATTATTGTCTACATGATATATGGTTATGGGAGATTGAGGGTTTTCCCTAGAGAGGTTGTTGGTTGTATGGCACTTACTGTATGATCTAGATCTACATAAATACAATGTTGATATGTCTGGTATTTTTCATTGGTACATCTTGTTAGTTTCAGTATTGAGGCATATATTTTATTTCTTGGTACATGGTTGAGGGATTTTGGTTATGATGTATTGTTGAAGTTGTTGGTTTAGTTTGAGGTTGCATATCAATGATGGTTTATTACACATGATTATGATTGTATGCACATGACTAGAGAAGGATATATGCACATGGTTTGAGTGATATTCTTTTGATATTGGGTATGATATCTATGTTATCAAATCTGATCTATTGAGGATATTATTGGTACAAGTTGTTGGTATATTTGGTATATGTTGGTACAGGTTGATTATAGGTTATTGGTATAGGTTGACTACAGGTTATTGGTACATGTTGGTTATAGGTTGTTGGCACAGATTGGCAGAGTCTTATAGAGGTATATTTCACAGTGACATTGTCACAGTGTTTTCTTCATTTATTTGACACATATATTTTAGGGTGGTTGGATGGGGAAAGGATAGGTAGTTGTATGCACCTTCCAGTTGTATCCGCAGAACATAGGGGCTTGCAGCCTCCTTCTGGTTGTAGCCAGAGAATTGGGGATTTGGAGCTTGCCTCAGGTTGTAGCCTGAAAATACAGGGGGTTGGAGCCTCCTTCTAGTTGCAGTTGGAGAACAAAGGAATTTGGTGCTTCCAATGAATGTAATTTGTAAAGACATATAATAAAAAACATTATGTGGTTTTTTTCGGCATTAGGTTTCCATGTAAAAAGACTGGTGTACTATGTATGTGTATGATTGCTCATTTTTCATGGTTTATTTATTATGCACTTGTTTAATGATAATGGTAAATTGATCATAAAGATAAAAAACACTTATATATTGTGGTTAAAAAGGATTAAAAATATTTATTATTGATTCACCCCCTCTCTTAGTAATCCAACAATTGGTATCAGGGTAGGTCCTTCAAGAGACAGTTTAACCACTGGAAGGAGATCATGGATTACTCTAAGATTGAGATTCCACAATTTGATGGGGACGATTATGTCTTTTGGGGAATAATAATGAATACACACATATAGGCACTAGGATTTGATGTTTGACGATTAGTGGTAGATGGATACAAAGCACCAACCATTCCTCCAACATATAAACATGGAAAGAAACTTGAAGAAAAAAATTCAAGAGCTACAAGTGCACTCCTTAATAACTTGTATAAATCTGTCTACACCAAATTTATGCATTTTTATTCTGCAAATGAAATCTGGGTCAAATTGAAGAATGTATATGAAGGACATGAGAAAGTCAAGCCAAACTTCAAATTTTCATAGAAAAATTCAAACAACTAAACATGACTGAAGATGAGAATATAGCTCCCTAATTTCTACGAGTTGATGAAGTAGTAAACAATATCAAAGGATTGGGAGATGAGGTAAATGAACAGGTCATTGTCAAACAGGTATTAAGATCTCTACCAATGACATTTGATTCAAATATTTTATCACTAGAAGAGAGAGAGGATATAGCTACACTGACCATGGATGAGCTACATGGGACACTCACAACTTATGAGATGAGAACATAGCAAGATAATGCAATTACAAAAGAATCACCATTCAAAGCATCCAATAAGTCAAAGAAAAAGGGAAAGCAAAAGGAAAATTCATATAGCAACAACAATGACATCTCACAAGATGATGAAAAAGTAGTCAACTTCATTAGAAAACTGAAAAAGGGAACCAACAAATATAGAGGTAAGATTCCATTGATTTTTTTAAATTGTGATGGCATTGGTCATTTTGATAAAAAAATTTCCCATAAGAAAAAGAAAAGGAAAGAAGAAGATGATTCAAATAGAAAACAAACATACAAAGGAAAAAGAACCAAAAAGAAAATTTTCAAGAAAATCTCTTGCACCAAAGAAGACAACACCTCAAAAGATGAAGATGAAGTCAGTGAAAGTGATACAGAAAGGGTTCTATTCATGGAAACAGAATATTCCAATGAAGAAGGATCTGAAGAAGAATATGAAGAGGGAGAAGTTGACTGCAGAGAAGAATTTTTAAATTCCATAGAAGTTATAAAACAAGAGAAGAAGAAAAACAAGTCACTTTAGGAAGAACTAAAGGAAAGAGGAGTTCATAATTCATACTTTGAAGAACTAGAGAAGATGATTACGAAATTAAAAATCTAGGTAGAGGAAGACAAGAGAATTAAATAAACACTCAAAGAACATGTAGAAGAAAGAGATAGGATCATTGGAAATTTGGAAACAGAGATTGTCACATTGATAAAAGATATTAAAAAAAAAAACATGCAGAACAACTCCAAAATTTTGAACGAGATTATTAGAAGTTAAAGGCCAAATCATGAAAAGTCTGGACTAGGATACAACCAGACAAAAAATGGATCAATCTCCAAAACAACAGATCAAGAAAGAAAACCAAGAAGATATGCAGATACAATAAGAGGAGAGAATAAGTCTTACAAGGAAGATCACAAAGACACGCCTCCACCCAAAAGATTCAGATTTCAGAATCAATGACATCTAGAAACAAGAAGGAATCAAGAAGAAGAAGTTTTTAAAAGAGTAAATCATTTTAGAAGATCTACAGCTCCCATGTATCAAACTATATTTCTTGTTTTATTTTATTCATGTAACAATTTTGGACATAAGGTTGTGAATTGCAGAGAAAATAACAGGAACACAGACAACCATGAAAGTTATGCACGAAATGATTATTCAAGAAGGCCTAGTGAAACATAGAACAAAAGGTACAACATGTTTAAATCCTTGAGTATTGATATGGAATGCTACAAGTGCAACAACTTTGGACACATGGCCAAAGATTGTAGAATGACAGTTCCTCCAAAAGAATCAAAACATAATAACAACATTCATAGATAGGAACCTCAAAGAATATGGATAAGAAAGCAGAATCAGTTCAACAATGAAGAATGCACACTTCTAAAAGATAAACATAAGAAATGTAGTTGGTATGTTGACAGTGGTTGCTAAAATCATATGATAGGTGATGAGAATGAGTTTCTAACCTTGAGAAATGAAAGAGAGGATCAGTCTCATTTGGAAGCGAAGACTTAGCCAAAATCATTGGAAGAGGCACAATAAAAATTGGAAATAAGGATACCAAGGAAGAGAATGTTCTACTAGTGGAAATATGAAACAAAATCTTTTGAGTGTAATTCAAATGAGTGACCAAGGAGACAAACTTGTCTTTGATTCATAGAAGTGCGAGATAAGAAAAGAAATTTCAAGCATAGTGGTTGTGACAACTGTAAAAACTTCAAGAAACATATATGTATTAAGTGGAATTAGAAATGAAATTTGTTGTTTAGGAAAGGAAGATGAATTTTGGCAATGGCACAAAATAATGGGTCCCATAAAATTTTATAATCTTGTCAAAGTTAGAAAAAAGGAAGTATTTAGAAAAATTCCCCAGACCGTGAAGCCAACCAAAACTTTATGCAAGAATTGTCAACAATGAAAGCAAACCAAGACCAATTTCAAGTCAAAGGAACACTCCACAACAAGCCATTGGAAATTGTGCATACTGATCTAGTTGGACCAACTAGAACAAAGGGGTTGAAAGGTTAGTAGTATTTTATGCTATTGGTTGATGATTATACAAGAATGACTTCAGTTTTTTTTCTTGAAAAGAAGTTAGAAGCATTCGAGAACCTCAAGATATACAAGGATATGGTTGAGAATGAAATAGATTCGAAAATCAAATGTTTGAGATCAGATAATGGAGGAGAGTTTACTTCAAAACAATTTATGAAATTTTGGAGTAAGTATGGGATAAAAAGGAAATTATTCATTTCTAGAACACCACAACATAATGGATTCGTTGAAATGAAGAACATGATAGTACATGAAATGGCTCGAACTATGATAATGGATTCCAAGTTGACAGACATCTTTTGGGAAAATGCAGTGCATACAACAGTTCACATTCAAAACAGAGTAATGCTTAGAAAAAATAGTGATAAACTCCCTATGAGATATGGAAAGGAAGACTAGTGAATGTGAAGCACTTCATAGTTTTTGGAAGCAAATGCTACATTAAAGGAGAAGATGGAAGAATGGGAAAGTTTGATTCTTGTGTGGACAAAGTCATACTTGTTGGGTACTCAAGCACAAGGAAAGCATACAAATAATTCAATATAAGGCTCAAAAAATTTGTTGAAAGCATCAATGTGATGTTTGATGAGACAACTGGATGAAGAATACATGAAGAAGAAAAGGATTCAATGGAACAGGTCCATGAAGAAGAAGCAAAGGAAGAATAAGTACCATAAGAGAAAGATGAAGAAGAGAAGTTAGAAGCATAAGAGAAAGAACAACAAGATCTTCAAGTACCTCCAAATAAACCTAGCAAACAAATACAAAAGAATCATCCATCATATCAGATCATCAAGAAAAAATATGAAAGAGTTGAGACTAGAAGAAGAATTCATTCACCAGAACAACTGAACCTAGCACTCTTATCTACGACTAAGCCAAGCAATTTTGAAGAAGCCAGCAAGGATTAATTTTGGTTAAAAGCCATGGATGAAGAGTTGGATCAGATAGAGAAGAATGAAACTTGGGAATTGGTTCCAAGGCCAAGGTACAAGAATGTGATCGACACAAAGTGGGTCTTCAGAAACAAATTGAATGAACATGGACAGGTTCCCAAGAACAAAGCTAGATTGGTATGTAAAGGATACACTCAGGTTGAACGTATCAACTTTGAAAGACGTTTTCCCAAGTTTCCAGAATGGAAGAAATCATATTGATCCTCACTTATGAATGCTCCAATAATATTGAAGTGTATCAGATGGACGTGAAATCAACCTTCCTAAATGGGGATCTAGAAGAAGAAGTCTACATTGAGCAAGCGAAAGTATTTCAGTTGTCAAAGAATGAAAACTATGTTTGCACGTTGAATAAGGCCTTGTATGGTCTCAAACAACCCCCCAGAGCATGGTATTCTAGATGAGATAGATACTTACAATAGCAAGGGTTCATGAAAGGGAATGAAGACAACAACCTCTACATGAAGGTAAATCAAGATAGTATTTTGTTAATTGAAGTTTATGTTGATGATACTATCTTTGGAAGTAATGATGACATGATGAGTCATATATTTGCAAAGGATATGAAGAATGAGTTTGAAATGTCATTCCTTGGAGAATTATCCTTCTTTTTGGGTCTTCAAATATGTCAAAGAAACCAAGGCATTTTTATTTCTCAAACCAAGTATATAAGAGAAATGTTAAACAGGTTCGGAATGGAAGATTTCAAGCCAATAAATACTCCTATGAAAACCAGTTGTAAGTTAAGTAAATATTATGTTTTAAAGTCTACATATCAAAGGAAGTATAGGTCAATGATTGGTAGCTTAGTTTATGTGACAACATCCAGACCAGATGTAATGCATTCAGTTGGACAGGGGGCATGATTTCAAGTAGAACCAAAGGAATCACATGTTCTAGCATTATAGAGGATATTTAGATATCTCAAGGGTACAAAAGAGTTTTTATTAGGGTATCCAAAAGGAAAGGATGTATCACTTATTGCCTACACAGATGAATATTGGGCAGGTTGGATTGATGACTGAATAATTACAAGTGGAGAAACATTCTACTTGGGTGAGTGTTTGGTATCTTGGCTAACCAAGAAGAATTCATCAGTGTCATTGTCTACAACTGAAGTAGAGTATATTGCAATAGCATCTTGTTGTACACAGGTTCTATGGATGAAACAAACATTGACAAATATACAGGTTGAGTATGATGAGCCCATTGTGATATATTGTGATAATACAAGTACCATCAGTATCTAAAATAATCCAATGATGCACTCCAAGACAAAGCAGATTCCAATCAAGTATCATTTTATGCGGTAATAGGTTTCAGAGAAGAACATTCTAGTTGAGTATGTTGGGACCAAAGAATAAATTGCAGACATATTTACAAAACCGCTTCCAAGGGAATCTTTTGAGTATCTTCACGAGAAACTTGGCACAATTTCTACCACACAATGAATTTTGAATGGTATTCTTATATTTATTAGATTTACACAAGGGAGCACCATAAAGAGGATAGTTCAGTTTGGGGGAGGATTTCCAGGGAGATTTTAGTCAGGGGGAACATTCCCGGGGACAGTTTAGTTAGGGGGAGTAGCCCTGATGAGAATTTACCTTTTCCATTGATTTCAATGGGGGAGATATTTATCAGATTCATGGAGAGAGAGTTAGATTCTTGGAGAGAGAGAATAGAGGCATGTTTTTAAGGGGGAGTGATGGTCATAGGGGGAGCATGAGAGATACGACTTTAGTGTTGCATTAGAGTGTTTCCATTAATGCCAAAGGGGGATATTGTTGATTGATTGGGTTGGTTGTCATTAATGTCAACCCTTGAAGAAAGTTCAATAGAAAATTTTGGTATCCCCAACAGTATGGTTAAGGGACCCAAGTTTGTTTGAAGTATAAAGTCATGAATATTAGTGACTGTGTAGTTAATACTATTCTAGATGGATAGTACATGTCGTGAAATTTCCGATGATATGTGGTACGTCACATAATTCCTCACGGTTAGGGATTTATGGATTTGTGAAGTTGGAGAACCCTAATGAGTTTTCTAGAATCCCCTAGAAGGTCAAAGAAGTAAATTTATTCTAGAAGATCCTAGAAGAATTTTACTAGTCAAAGTGGTTGTAACTAGGAGTTAATCATGAGTTAAGTTGTTGCAAAAAGAAAATAATTAAAAAGAATGTAGTTGCAACTAGAAGTGGTGAGTTTACTATTTGTGGATAAAGTGGTTCTAAGTGGAAAAAGTGGTTAAGAGTGGGTTATGCCTAAAAGAAGGAAGTTGGGTAAACTAGTTAGAAGGTAACCCCTAGAGGAAGCTACATGGAGAGTATAAATAAGAGAGAAAGGGTCTCCTATTTTCACCTATTGAGATAATTGAATATCTACTATTTTTTGAAAGGTTTATTACAGGTACTCATTGATACATATGAAGTTATGCAAGTCTGAGGCAACAAATGAGGGTTGACGGTGAAAGTTTCAGAGTTAAAAAATTTCTGAAAAACCCTAGTTTTTGAGGTGTACATGGGTTGTAGTCGAGGAAGACGCGTACATATGTGTTTTGTAGTCAAGGAAGGTGCGTACATACATGGGATGCAGTGGATGAAGGCGCATACATACACAGGCTATAGAAGGGAAAGTAGCATAAACTTGAAAAATAAATGAAAACTAGAGTAGTTGTGGATGCTAGGTCTCTAGAGTCTGAAAGCAAGTTCCCAGGAAGGTCTACAATGATCAGGTACAACATATATATCTACAGGTTCAAAAGGTGTTTCATATTCTTATGTGTAGTTGGATATTATTTTCTACATGAGATATGGTTTTGGGAGATTGAGGCTTTTCACTAGAGAGGTTTTTGGTTGTATGGTACTTATTGTATGAGCTAGATCTACAAAAATACAGTGTTGATATGTCTGGTATTTATCATTGGTACATCTTGTTGGTTTGAGTGTTGAGGTATATATTGTATTTTTTGGTACATGGTTGAGGATTTTTATGGTACATGGTTGAGGGATTTTGGTTATGATGTATTGTTGAAGTTGTTGGTTTAGTTTCAGGCTACATATCAGTGAGGGTTTGATGTATAGTTCACGTGAGGGTTTATTACACATGATTAAGATTGTATACATATGTATGGAACATGACTAGAGAGACATATTGTTATTGGATAAATCCGTAAGTGCAGACACTAACTGATCTCCCTAGATCCACCTGGATCTAGAACAAAGAAAGACAAAACATGACTCTTTCCCTAGATTCTAACCATTGAATTAAATAGGAGGCAAGAAAAAAGAACATACCTTATTATCGCTTCCTATGGTCTTTGTTTCTCCCGCTTCACTCCAGTGCTCTCGTGCAGCCAAGACCAAGACAACACAAACCAACCAAAGTGAAGAAAGCACAATCTATTCAACAGTCAATCTATGTATATGATCAAGGAGTTATATAATAAAGTGGAAATAGCTTTATGGGAAAGAGACATGCTACTGTATCATATTAATGGAAAGTAAAGATTACAACCTGAGCCTTGATGTTGCAAACTTTCTTTTGATGGCCCTTGGCTTCGACACACACACTTGCTCACTTGCATGAAGAAGATCAACTCCTTTAGATAAACTTGCTGGAGTCTCCAAGCTGCTGTAGTTTCAGTCCTTCACACAATTCTTTCACCAATTCTCCCATGAATCTTTCTTAACCTTTTCCATGAGAATTCCCTCAATATATAGGAGAGAATGAATTAGTTACTTGGATAAGAATGATCTCAAAATATCAGGGAATCCAATACTAGGATAACCATTCGAATGCCAACCCATCCTTCTAGAAGATTCCCTTCTAGAAGCATCGAGAATTCATCTGTTTCCATGCTTTTGGAAGAGTTCGCACCCTAGCACTTCAACACAGTGCAAGAAGTTCTCACCCTGGCTTAAAGAATCCTGCGAGAATGGGTCATTATCATAGCCAAATATACTAGCAGCCTGCGAACCCTCTTCAAAAATGAGTTTTCTGGGAAGAGATGAAAGTAACTTTTCTCAAGAGAAAGTTCTTATGAAGAGCCTGAGTACACCATCATGATGAACAAAATAATGGGTAACAAAATGGCCCCCAAAGTATGAGGTTGGAACCAATGACAGCCGAAAGACTTTGTAAGTTGCATGTGTGTGTCGGGAACCAGGAGCACACCTAATCGGAAACCTGCGAACAACCAAGCATCTGTAGAATATCATATATACCAATTCTGAGGTAGGCATTCCCATACTCAGATCATAGACTGATGACAATTATAGATATAGGTCATGGTCACCAATCATACACTATGGATCCATGCCATCAAAATATAGCATAGCCACCAGGAATACACTGTGGATCTATGCGAGAAATTTCAAATTAAGACGAGATAGCCATGAGACATACATAGTGGATCTATGTGTCACAAATTATACATACTCCATCGCAACCTGGATCACAGAGATGATATCCAAGGTCTTCAATCTCATCGCCCAAAGTACGAATCTAACCATGTGATTACATGTGTTGAAGTTGAACATGGCAGAAACCACTTGATTATCGGTCATTGATGAAACTGTTAACAAGTGCGAGGGAAATCACCATTGATGTCAATGACTCCCAAGGTACCCTAGTACAATCCATCGATTGTGAATGAATGAGTTGAATTCGAACATCCGATGGAATATTTCGATCAAGGGTCAATGATGTAAACCCACTATCGAAAGTGAGGAAACCTTCCATTAAGGCATGCAAGCTCCAAGGTACCAAATAATTTCTAAGTCTTGATTCTGGATAATGAGCTGAAGTCGACGGAACAAAACTTGTCACAGAAGGGCCTTGATGTTTCCCCCATCAATGACACGAAATGAGTAACAGATTTTGAAGGTGAAATAGAGTATTATGAAAATTGAACTGGACACAGGGAAGGCCGACACAGAAAGAATGGACAACTACAGATGGCTGACTCGATATAGGTTTCAGATGGACTTCTCTTGAACATATGAATGACACGACCAATGATTTGGTAGCATTGAATCAAAGATGACACAGGGAATGACCTTGTTTCAAATCGAATAAGAGGCAAATGGATTTCCCAAACCGGCTCCAAATGATGAATAGGAGGTATCATGTTCAAGAGCGACACTTACTGCCAATTAATATGAAGATGAAGACATATCCCTTTCCCAAATTTCCCCCCACCATTTCTGGTGAGTACCTCTTTATTTTTATGCAAGATTGAGGAGGATAACATATGCTTGTTGATGTAAGCTCATCCTTCGGACGAGTCCCTCGGAGTATTTTTAACGAACCCTAAGAAGGAGTGGTTCGGTCCCATATGGGTCTGTCAATGTTTGTTTAACGAGTCCAGAGATAGAAAACTCGAAGGTTTTTCATGATTATAGAGTCTAGAAAAACGCTTAAAAGAGAACTCTCTCAGTTCCTTTTTAGTAAAATAGTCTGGATGAGACCGAAAAAGAGATAAATTATCGCTCACCAGACGCTTACGTCAAATACTTGATCAAGCATGAAAATAGCAAGGTCACTCGACAATATTTTCATGTTTAGAGAGTCTTAAAAGAGCTTAAAGAGGACTCCAGGGGGGTTCCTTTTTCATATATCCATACAGGTCCGAAAAAGAGATAAAAGTCTACCTGGATGCATTCTCATGTATTTACGAGCACGAGAAAGAACAAAGACTAAGCTTGGTATGCCCCCATCCTAAAAGCTAGTGTCTTAACTCCAGAATGATCATCAAAGGCTGGAGACATGCCCTCCAAGCTTCGATTCATTCACCGGCTCTGAGGTCGTCACCAATTTCTCTAGGAGATGAGAAAAAGGAGAAGGGTGGATGAAGAGAAGGTTCAAGAGAGGTGACTGTTTCATTTTGTAACGAGCTTGACACAGACACAAAAACTATGCTTTGAACCTCTGTTTCATTTTTTAACGAGGTTGCCTCAGAGACGCCAAAACTATCCTCAGAAAGTGGTTTCATTTTTTAATGAGCTTGAAATCAGAAAACCATGCTCAAAGATATATGCACATGGTTTTAGTGATATTCTTGTGATATTGGGTATGAGATATATGTTATCAAATCTGGTGTATTGAGCACATTATTGGTATAAGTTGTTGGTATATTTGGTATATGTTGGTATAGGCTATTGGTACAGGTTGATTACAGGTTATTGGTACACATTGACTACAGGTTATTGGTACAAGTTGGTTATAGGTTGTTGACATAGGTTGGTATAGGATTACAGTGGTATATTTCACAGTGACAATGTGGTAGTGGTTTCATCAGTTATTTGAGACTTATAATTTAGGGCGGTTGGACGGGGAAAGGATAGGTGGTTGTAGCCACCTTCCGGTTGTATATGGAGAACATAGGGGGTTGTATCCTCCTTCTGGTTGTAGCTAGAAAATTGGGGAGTTGGAGCTTCCCTCAGGTTGTATCCTAAAAATATAGGGGGTTGGAGCCTCCTTCTAGTTACAACTGGAGAACAAAGGAATTTGGTGCTTCCAATGAATGTAATTCTTAAAGACATATAATAAAAATCATTCTGTGGTTTTTTCCCGCATTGAGTTTCCACGTAAAAATAATGGTGTACTATGTATGTGTATGATTTCTCATTTTTCATGGTTTATTTATTCTACACTTGTGAAATGATAATGGTTAATTGATCATAAATATAAAAAACACTTATATACGATGGTTAAAAAGGATTAAAAATATCTATTATCGATTCACCCCCCCTCTCAGTAATCCAACAACTGCAGCCACCGACAAGAGCTCCTTACCAATTTTTTAGACATGGGTTGGAAGAGTTGAAGTGATAGTTGATAAAATTGATTAATGTTGGCTTCATTTGTCTAACCAGGTCACCGTATGGCACCCTGGGTCTCTTCCAGAAGAAGAAGGACACTTCAAATATGATGATGTGTTTGGATTATCGATCTTTGAACAAACAAACTGTGAATAACCTATACCTATTTCCTTTAGTTCTTGATTACTTTGACAAGTTGGCCAAGGAAAAATTATTTTCAAATCTTGACTTGCAACATGGGTATTATCAGGTGTAGATTGCATATGGATATGAGGAAAAGGAAGCCATGGTGATGAGGTATGGGAGCTATGAGTTCCTAATGATGCCTTTTGGGTTGTGCAATGCTTTTGCAACCTTCTGCAGATTGATGAATGACATATTGTGACCATTTTTGGACAATTTTATTGGGTTGTGTTTGGATGATATCGTAGTGTACATCGAAAGTATGGAGGAGTAGAAGAAAAAATTTTCACAAGTATTTTAGGCACTCTGACAGAGCCAACTATATTGAAAAGGTCTAAGTGTGTTTTTGGGAAGACTGAGATGTCATTCTTAGGGCATCGTATTGACCAAGGATGGATTTTCATGGACCTTGTGAATGTCAAGGAAATCAAATTTTGGGAAGAGCCACAGATAGATCACGACATGAGATTCTTCATTGGATTCGCCAACTACTATCTCAAGTTCGTAGTGGGATACTCCAATATTTTTGCACCATCGAATGAATTGTTGAAAAAGGAGAAAGCATGGAACTAGATAGAGAGGAGAAAGTATATGTTTGGAGAGATGAAACATAGGATTGTCACCACTCTCATGTTGAAGTTTCTAGACTTTGAGCAATCATTTGAAGTGTAGATGAGTGCACCAGACTTTGTCATTGTAGGGGTTTTGACATAGGAGGGACATTGAGTTTCCTTTGAGAGAAGAAAGATCCAAGATCATGAATGGAGATACCTTGTTCATGAGAAGGATATGACTGCAGTAGTACATTGTTTGTATACTTGGAGACACTAATTGTTGGGAAAGTCATTTTTCATGAAGTCACATAGTGTTGCAATGCATACAAAGTTTTCACCCAAGAAATCAAGGTGGTAAGACTTCATTGCAGAGTTTGGCATGACCATTGACTATAGGTTGGGTGGGATGAATGATGTCGCAGATGCCTTGATAAGAAAGGCACAACTTGTAGTCATAGAGGAGGAGGATGAGTTTCCTACATTAGGGGGTGGTTAGATTCATGTTTTGGAAGAGTTGCATGAAACTATCAAGGAAGGGTTAGAGAAAGATCAAACTGAGAATAACATGATTAAGTAGGTTAAGGATGGAAAAACACATAATTTTTGGATAGACAATACATTGTTGTACTTTAGCGAGTGAATCTATGTCCCTAAGTCATCCAACCTCAGGAGGTAACTTATGAAGGAATGTCATGACTTTCCCTAGGCTGACCACCCAAGATAGTAGAGAATGATGGTGTTGTTGGAGTGAGGATACTTTTGGGAGTGGATGAAGCAAGATGTGGAGGAGTATGTTCACACTTTCCTTATATGTCACACAGTGATTGGGATAAGACAAACACTAAAATGAGATTGGGGATGTTGCAAAATTTATCAATTCTAAAGAGACCATGGATGCGTTTCTTGATGGTATTCATCACATATATTTTTATGGTGCAAGGATACAATGATATTTTGGTCATGGTGGATCAATTCTCCAAGTATGTTATCTTTGTAGCAAAGATGCCTTGCCGCATGGAAGAAGTTGCGAAGTTGTTTTTCAAGCATATAGTGAAATACTGGGGTCTTCCTCTGAACATTGTATCATATAGGGATGAAAGGTTCAAGAGTAAGTTTTGGACAACAATGTTCAAGATTTTGGGGGTGAATTTGTTGAAGAGTTCATCCTACCGTCCACAAAAAAAATTGGTAGAGATAATGAATCAACACACTTCTATAGGACTACTTGCGACACTATGTACAGGAAGATCAGATGAATTAGATAGACTTGTTAGACACTGCCCACTTCAACTACAAACTATAGAAGATTTCAACAATGGGCTACATTCCATTCAATTTGATGAAGGGACAACAACCCACAACTTCTCATTTTGTGACACAAGGATAGTATTGAATGAATTCATCATCCATAGGTTTTGTGAAGAGTTGGTAGGATCCGTTGGAGATAAATCACACACATGTGACTAACGCAATAGAAAAAATGAATCAATGGGAAGATTGTAGTAGGCATGATGCAAAATTCCAAGTAGGAGAGTTGGTCTTACTCAAGTTGAGAAGATATTAGTTCCCACCACCTAAAGGTGTGGCTCTGTCTCTTGTGCAGAGGTATGAGGGACCATTGAAATTTATTGATAAGATTGAACACATCACCTATAGATTGGAGTTTTCATTCCACATGTGACATATTAATCCTTTCTTCCACGTTATCCAATTGAATTCATGCCAAAGAGACCCAGATGACCCAAGTCGAGTTGAGCCATCCAGAACACTGGCCATGGTTGCAGATAAGACATAGTTGGAGGTAGATAATATTTTGGTGCATCACACCTTGGGATGGGGAAAAGGTCAAGTGCATGAGTACTTCCTCCATTGCAAGGACAAACTTGATGAATAGGATAATTGGGAGAGATATGAGTCCTTGTGGAAATATGAGGGCATGATTCGAGATTTTGACAAAGGTCGCTACGAATTGCTAGTGGTATAGAAGTTGTCGGGATGAAAATAATTTTAGTGGGGGAGGATGTAAGGCCTTCCATGACGCCCATTGAGCATGTTCCTTGGAAATATTCAACGACGAGACTAAATAAGAGAACAAGGAGGAAGTGATCAGTTGAGAAAGAACTTGTCTTATGGGTATGGGAAGAAGCACCTTGGGGCATGATGGTGACATGCAGGCCCAAGGGGGCACATGCCCTTCTTTCCTTGGGATGGATGATGGAGACTTGGGTTTCATTTGGGCAAGGGAAGGGAAATTTGGAAGCATGCCCAAGCAGTGGACTCGTCTTCTGTTGACAACATGGATGCACCAAATATTTTGAATGACCCCATCGACACACTCACATAGAATCATGATGATCGCCACAAGGAAGAGCATGGGGAAATGGGAGTGAACCAAAGGATTCGGTGCGTCAGTCCAAGAGATGTGATGGTTGATGGGAGAAATGACTCATTTGGGTGCATCAGGTCCACGAAGGGTCATGTTGGTTTGGTTGAGTGTGATGGTTTGTGAAGGGCTGTGAGACACCTAAAGGACATGAAAATTTTCGTTGGTGACCCTTGGAGTCCATATAATATCATGATATGAACAACCAAAGGAAGAAGGAATTGTGAAGGAAAGAGACATGAAGTAGTCTGAGGTTGGGCGCACAAGTGGGGAACACCACAGGCTGAGGTAAGGAGGAGCAACAAAGGATGTCTTGGTATGAAATATATGCAAGTATAGAGTTTGGACAGTTCTGTTGTATGGGGCAGAGTTGTGAGACTCTTCCCATCTATGTAACTAGGATAGTATTTCCCTCTTTGTAATGCATTGTTTTTGTTTTACAATATAATAAATGAAGTCGGGTATTAGGCACCACTAGTGTTTCTTTCACTATATCTATGTCTCTTTTGTTTTGCATGTTTTCTTTTGTATGCTAGAATGACCAAGTGTTAAAGAATGTTAACAAATGTTTAAGTATACAACTGAGTTTCATAGAATAAGAATGTGACTTGTCCATAGCCTAGAACAAAGTATGGGTATGCTGTAGGTAAAGATGCATAACCCAGATGAAGTATCCTTGGTTGAGCCAAGATACCAAGTGAGAATTTCCATAGTGCCCCACATCCATGATATGCTAAGGTTGGACTTGGGCATGAATCTTGGGGGCATGACAATATCCAAAATAGGCTACAAGAAATGAATGTTGGAAGCAAATATAAGGGTGAACATGTGTTCCTTGATGTACTATCCTTAATCAGTTTGGAATAGAAATGTAGCATCAAATGCTCATGAACACCCGACATAAGAAAATAGCATAAACAAAAACTAAGGATCTCACCAACTATGAAAGTTGGATTAAACAATTATTTTTCCCTATACAACAACATAGGGTCAAATGGAGAAGAAAAAAAATTGTTTTCTCTAACCACATTGTTCAAGTGATAACAATATGGATTAGATTAACATAGGAGTGGAGAGAAGAATGAAAAATTATTACAATAACACAACATCTAAGACTATTGTAGATAGGTTTATCATGGGAAGAAATCTCATGACAATGGAAGATGTGGCCATCAAAATTGAATAGGATGGAACTTAGTGCTATTCGTGTTTAAGAACGAAACAAAATAAAACTAATTTTAGACAAGGTTATCATTGGAAGAAACCAAAAAATTGAATAATGATTTGAATCAATAAAGAGATAAATAATATCTCTCACATAACAAATAAATATGTTATCCTAACAATAGTACAAAAAGTGAACAATAGAATATATTTTTGATAGGAAGGATATCCTAGACATAAGAAATCAAAGGAATTTTTGAAAACAACACAAGAAGAGAGAAATGGTATTAGAGACATTATAATGGAAAATATAGTATATTGGGAACTATAAGACCTTCCGTGACACTCACTAAGGAAGAGTAGAAGGAGGAAGCGATTGGTTGGGAAATAATTTTTCTTATGGGTGTGGGAAGGATAATCTTGGGGCATGATGGTGACGTGTGAGCCCAAGGGGGAACACACCCTTCTTCCCTAGTGATGGATGAAAGAGGCTTGGGTTGCATTTGGGAAATGTTAGGGAAACTTGGGAGCATGCCCAAGGAGTGGAACCATCTTACCTTTGCAACATGGGCACACCAGAGAGTTTGGATGATCCCATCAGCACAACCACGAATAGTCACGATGATCGGATAAAGGAAGAGCACAATGAAAGGTACATGTACCCAAGGATGGGGAAAATCAGTCCAAGAGACACAACAATTTATGGAAGGACATGCTTGTTTGGGTGCACCACATCCATGAATGGGTGTGATGGTTTGGTTGAGTGTGACGATTCATAAAGGGGTGTGACACACCTAAAGAATGTGATGTTTCACATTGGTGAACCTTGGAGTCCATATAATAACACAAGATGCACAACCAAAGGCAGAAGGAAGGGTGAAGGAAAGAGACATGAAGTAGTCTGAAGTTGGGCAAAAAAGTAGGGCACACCACAGGCAGAGGAAAGGAGGAGAAATGGAGGAAGTCTTGGTGTGACAAATCCACAAGTCTAGATAGTTCTGTTATATGAGGCAGAGTCATGAGACTATGCCCATATATGTAACTAGGATAGTAGCTCCCTCTTTGTAATTCATTTTTTCTATTTAACAATATAATAAATGAAGTTGGGTATTAGACACCGTTGGTTCCACCCACACTATATATATGTCTCTTTTGTTTCACATGTTTTCTATTGTATGCCAGAATGACTAAGTGTTAAAGAATGTTAACAAATGTCTAAGTATACAATTGAGTTGAATAGAGTAACAATGTGACTTGTTCGTAGACTATAAAAAAGTATGGGTATGCTCTAGGTGAAGAGATGTAGTCAGGATTGAGTATCCTTGGTTGAGCCAAGATGCCAAGCGATAACCATCATAGTCCCACACGTACATAAGATGTCAAGGTTGGACTTGGGAATGAATATTGGGGGTGTCATAGATTGTATCAGAGCAGTTTCACAATGAAAAAATTTGCAAAGACAAAATGCACAATATGACAGGCTTCACATAGTCCAGAAATGGGGTGACCCAAAGTGGTGCAACTCCTTTCACAAATCTGGATGAAGTCATATGACGGGCATAAGTCGTGGATGACTTGAGGAAGGTTGAGTCAAGTGTCCTGGCATGAAATGAGGCAGAAGAGACTTGGTTTGTGTATCGAACTAGGATCTATAGGGACTTGCAATGAAGCACCTTTGGAACCAAGAGGTGGGCCAAGGGACACTCCCACACAGTCTATGGAAGACGAGAAAAACACAAGTATGTTGTATTGTGATTTTGTTTATCTTTTTCACTTAACACAGAAAGAGTGGAAAGTCTTGGTTTGCAATAAGCTACAAAGGATTAATGCACTAGGTGCCTTGGGAGGAAATCTTGGTAGCCAATACCATCAATTTTGTTTTGTGGATCTGGTTATCAATGGAAGAACAGGGCAAGCTATGGTTGACTTAGGTGCGTCACACAAGCTTCTAAATACTCAGGTAGCAAAGGTGTTGGGACTTAGAGCCTCCCCGTGTGGAGCTATGGTGAAGGAAATAAACTATAAGGCAAAGGAAATAACTATTGTTTCCTCCTTAGTTCACATTCAAATTGACAAGTGGGAAGATCATGATAACTTCACTGTGATGCCTATCGATGAATTTGAGATAATTATTGGGTAGTATCTCCTAAGAAGGATGAATTTAGTCCTTATGTCATGGATGGAAAAAATGGTTATACTTGGTGAGAAGCAGGCTTGGTTTGTGTGCACAACTACAAGGAAGTCCGGTGGAAAGGTGCATATTGTGTCTGCAGTGAGTATGAAGAGAGTAGCAAGGTAGAATGGATCATATATTTATGTAGCAGTTGTTGGGGAAGCTCAAGAGGATGGAGTGGGGACACCTATTCCACATAAGCTCACCAATTTGTTGGGTAATTTTGAATAAAAAATGTCAAATGATTTTTTGAAAGTGATCCCACAGCGACGCACTATTGACCACCATATAGAGCTAGATCCTGGGATGTATCCATTGGAAAGAGATCCTTATCAATTGTCTAGACTTGATATGGAAGATTTGAAGTGAGTTGAAATAATTCATTGATGTTGGCTTCATTTGTCCATCCAGGTCACCATATGGTGCCTCGGTTCTCTTCCATAAGAAGAAGGAGACTTCAAAGCTAAGGATGTGTTTGGATTTGTAAGCTTTGAATAAAAAAACTATGAATAACTAATACTCATTGACTTTAGCTATTGATTGCTTTGACAAGTTGGCCAAGGAAAAAGTATTTTCAAAGTTTGACTTGCAACATGGGTATTATCAAGTGTGGATTGCAGTTGGAGATAAGACAAAGACAACCATGGTGATGAGGTATGTGAGATATGAGTTCCTAGTGATTCCTTTCGAGTTGTGCAATGCTCCTGGAACCCTTTTCACATCGATGAATGATGTGTCAAAACCATTTTTGGACATGTTGGTTTTGGTGTATTTGGATGAAATTGTAGTGTACAATGAAAGTGTGGAGGAGTGTAATACCCCTATTTTCCCCATCTAGTAATTAATCATTACTTATGATTACCATCCCATGGCATGAGAACAAGGTAAATGTTAAGGTCCTAACCCGCACATAGGTAGATTAATGTATTCGGATGTAATAAAGGTCAATATTAATAAGACCTTTCAATAAAATAGAATAAGGCGGATGTAAGAAGACCTAATAGAAGC
>JASDQU011178282.1:6447-24651 GCA_032191745.1 Picea mariana
CCCCCCCCACCTTGTTAAGGGAAGAATTCTCGAGGGGGTCCGACTTGGGATGAGCGTCGTAGATCTGAGCGCACCTAGATCAACTGCTCAGATCTGCATGCCCCATAACACATCGCACCAAACCATCACATCGTCCCATACAAACTTAGGATAAATGCCATTTGTGGGTTTTTAGCCCCTTTTCTCGTATTTTGTCATCTAGAGGCCAAAACCAAGGAAAACATCCCCCCTACAGAGATATGTGTTAACATTAGGCTCCATGGGGGATAGAGTCTTCCCTGTGAGGCTCTAATATCTCGTTTGTAGTTCCAGTTGCCTTCTTCATTGGGCTATGGAGTCAAGCTCATAACACCCTGCTTAGGGAATACACGTCAATAAATAAAAATGAGAAATAAACACATAGGGGCTCCAACATGAGCTTATTTATGTATAGTCCTAAACTAATTGATTTTTACATGGTGCTAGGTGAAAGAAAATTTCTAGCATAGCCATTCAAGTAACTTCCCGATTGGAAGCTCTTTTACTCTGTCAATGATGAATAACAGATAGTGCAATCGTGCCAACAAAATGATTACATCCTTCAGCTTTCCTCTAGAAGGAAACGATGGTATCAAATCTAGAGGCTTCAAAACATGAAGGAAATACAATTCCATGTATTCCTCCACAGGCTCATAAGAGCAATCGTGCCAACAAAATGATTACATCCTTCAGCTTTCCTCTAGAAGGAAACGATGGTATCAAATCTAGAGGCTTCAAAACATGAAGGAAATACAATTCCATGTATTCCTCCACAGGCTCATAAGACAAGAGGCAAACTCCAAAAATTTTATAACAGGAAACCCTCTCTGCTACATAACTGCTTACACAAGGCTGAGTATCTCTGGTAAGCACAGGTGGATGAGAAGATAATGCAGGTTGACTGATCATAGGTGATGGTTGCTCACTGATAGGCTCTGGATAGAAGATAAACTTCCCCTTCTGATTCTCCTTTTATTCTTCATGACTCTCCCAAGGGTTAGAGTCATAATCATCATAAACAAGACCCATGGGAAAGTTCTGCTCTTCATTGTCTTCACTGGGATATTCATCAAAGATGGGTTGTTCTTGGTCAGTATCTGCAACAACTTCTTCCTCGCAAGTAGGGTTTATCAAAACATCTGATCCAGGGACATATATATCCTCCACATTTTCCTCATAAGAAAAACAAACAACATCTGCCTCAGTCCCATATCCAAGAGAAATATCTACTGCGGAAAACATTGCTCATAGACATTGGAATTTTCAAAAGAGACATGTTGGTCTTCATGAACATCTAAAAGAATAGATACATCTGAAATGATGCCAGATGTTTCTGTGCTACAACCATCATAATGAATATCATCCAACACCTCTAGACCTTCATAGAAAATTCTTTCCTCCACGGTAAAAACTTCATCACAAATATGGTTTTCATGGCTAGCAGAATCTTTATGAAACAAGGAAAACTGATCACAACAGTTTTCATAAATACACTCAGCCGGAAAATATTATTTACAAACAAATTGAAAGCTGCATGAAAATTTTGCAAAGAGTTGATGCTTGCAATGGGAAGAGATCGACACCAATCAAGAGCATCTCCTTTCAATGAATATCTAAAAAGCTTGATCTGAACATCTTCATGCACGATATGAAGCTGATGAATAAAATCATGAAAAAGGAGCAAGTGTTCAGATGGTACCTCCCCCTCCTTTCTTTGAAACTTGGGAAGGTTGCATTCCCATTTCTCTCTATTAGGTAGTGGGTTAGGTGAACCAACAATCTTTGAAAAATCATAGAAAGCAAACCTCTAAGCCAATATTTTGTCCATTTTTAACCAGTGGAGTCGCCAATCGATCCTTCAACCATGGAGCCGCCAGGTGAATGATGTGCAGAGTGAGAGTGTCTGGTCTTTGTTCACCATCAAAGACTAGATATGATCGTTATGTTCTCCTAATGGCTACTAGGTGTAGCCAGAAGAAACCACATTGAAATAGTGGATTTGAGACAATGGAGTCGCCTCAATGGAGTTTCCAGGTGCACAGTTGCAATATTCAATGGTTCTGATGTCTGATGCACCTTTGGAATCAGAATATTTGTCATTCAATCCCAGGAAAAATCTTCAATTCGTCCCCTACAACGACACCATAAATGTTAGCACCAGAAGTTGCCTTTAGATTGTAGAAAAGGCAAGCCCAGTACCCATCCAAGATTTTATGTCACATGTTGGTTTTAAAGAGGTCAAATGGGTGCAAACTCAGAATCTAAATGATGTTCAACACAAGACTCGACAGGAAATTCACAGGGAAGTGGGGCCACATTAACTTCAGTCAGGAAATTTGAGTTAAAGCGAGAGAAAAGGGATGACTTAGTGAGAGAGGTGAACAAGACTGCTATGGGCATCTGACCTTCCAGCAACTCAAAGATGAAAAACTTGAACTTGAGAGCAATCTGGAGCTCAAGTTTCAGACACCAAAATGTGTTGCGAGCAACACAGTCACAACAACAGAATGATCAAACCTCCATTATCCTGCCACTGTGATGACTCGACTGGATCCTCCATGCCCGAGCCATCCAGCGTGAGAGGGAAAAGAAAACACATGGAAATGAATGAAACCGATCATGATACCGCCATGATCAAACCTACATCGTAAAAACATAAAAATCCTCAGCTGGATCCTCCATACCCGAGTGTTTCAAACAATTTTTACAAACAAAATGGAAAGAAACAGGAAATTGACTTCTATTAATATGAAAGTCTCAAATCGATACATAACCAGAGAACAACTCTGACATCACAAGCATTACAAAATT
Organism: Picea mariana; assembly: GCA_032191745.1. NCBI lineage: Eukaryota > Viridiplantae > Streptophyta > Pinopsida > Pinales > Pinaceae > Picea > Picea mariana. Next base: position 9,277 of record JASDQU011178282.1, read on the forward strand.
GGGAGCTCTGCTCAACCCAAAAAGATCTTGAATAATACTCAAAACTACACATATATACTCAAAATAATTCGCCATCCTCAGTAGAGGCGTGGTCGATCTTCCATGGCGTTGCGTTGTCTTAGTCAGACTGCACTTGCAGTCTCTTCTGCGCATGCCTTCCTCTGTTAGACGTGATCTAATATCTGCTAGTCCCTTTGAGATCTGCTTTATCAGACTGTGCATGAAGTATCTTCATGCACACGATCTGAGACTACCTACTGACAGTCTGCCTCCACAGTCATACCATTCTAAATTTTCATTCATGGGGGAGACAATGCTCCAACCACCTCCCCTGCTCCATAACCGCTTCATCAGAATCAGGAGGACCCAAGTCAAACTTGGTCCCTGGGAGACATGGCAACCTCTCCTTGGTCGTCTGCTACTTCATTGGACCTCTATAGAGGGACTCGACTGGCAGGTGTGGATGGAGCTGAGAAGGCCGAGGCAATGGGCATGGTCGACAGGCGATTGGGTATGTTTGGGCACTAAGGTGTAAATGTGTGGGGTGGCGCGACACAGGGAGATGACATGGAGGCAAAAGGGAGGCTGTGGTGGTGTGTGATTGGTTGAGGGGGTATATGATGACATGACATAAGTGACATGGAGGGGAGGTGGAGAACACATGTCGTGAGGTGATAAGGGGAAGCGAGAATGAGAAATGTGAAAGACAGAGGAGGGAGGCTGAGTGGGAGACAGGTGTCGGGAAAGTAGGAGGTGGCAAAGGTGAGCAATAATCAATCTACTCAAAGGGGGGGGTCCAAGTTCATGAGAGGGCACCACATTAGTGGGGGGCCCACATAGGGAAACCGCTTACTCATACCCCCCCCCCTAGTTAAAGGAAGAATTCTCAGGGGGGGTCCAACTTGGGGTGAGCGCGGTAGATTTGAGCGCACCTAGATCAACCGCTCAGATCTGTGCACCCCATAACACATCACGCCAAACCATCACATCATCCCCGATGGACTTTGGATAAACGTCATTTGTGGGTTTTTAGCCCCTTTTTCTCGCATTTTGTCACCTAGAGGCCAAAACCAAGGAGAACATCCCCCTACAAGGATATGTTCTAACAACTTGGTTGAGGGCCCATGCAATATGGGAAAATCCCAACACGAACCTGCGATAGAAATTGGCAAGGACTAAAAAGCTTTGAAGCCTAGTGAGTGTGGTTGGGGTTGGCTAGTCACAATTGACCTGGATATTGGATGGATCTACATGAACCCCATGCTTATCAAGAATGTGTCCTAGGTACTGGACCATGTCCATGCCGAAGGGTCATTTTTCCAAATTTGCATATAGCTTGTGTTTCCATAGAGTTTGTAGATTCTGTTGAATATGCTACAAGTGTTCCACCCAATTCTTGTTGTAGATGAGCATGCCATCCAGATACAACTCCAAAAAATAATTGGTGAAAGGCTGCAATATATCTTCCATCATTCTCATGAAAGTTGTTGGGGCATTTGTCAAACCAAAGGGCATGACCAACCATTCAAAAATACCTTCTTTGGACTTGAAGGTAGTTTTCCATACATCTGTTTGCTCTATTGGGCCCTCATGTTAGCCAAACTTCAAATCAATCTTACTGAAGTATTTCCCCTCCTTGATTTGGTTAAGAAGATCATCGATTCAGGGAATAGGGTATCAGATCCTGACTGTAATTTTATTTAGGGCCCGATAATTGATGCAGAGTCTCCAGGTCCCATCTTTCTTCTGCACAAGCACGATTGGGCTTCCACACGGTGATGCATTGGGTTGGATGTTCCCGTTTTGGAGAAGTTATTGGATCTGACGCTTGATTTCCTCGTTTTATAACAAAGAGCAGCGATAGATTGTCCCATTGGGTAGCGGTGCATCGGGGGTCAGATCGATTGAATGGTTGACTTGACAATGCAGAGGTACCCCAGTGGGTGAGGAGAATATGTCTTTGTATTCTTCCATGACCTTGTCCACTTTCTTCTACTGCATGGAGAGATCAGTCGTGAAATCCATGTATGTGGCTGCAACCTTACACTCACTTTGAGAGAAAATCATGAAGAAGACAAAATTCCCGATACGAGAGATGACCTTCCTGCATTGCTTGGCATAGATCAAGGAAATGGAAGTAGGTGGGACTACCTCAGGTATCTTGTACAATTTCCTATCCAAAGTAATAATAACATTACGAGGCCTAGACTCATATACAAAATGATGTTTCTATAAATAAGGTTGGCCCAAAAGAACATCACAAACTTCAAGGGGAGCGACATCACACAATACTTCATCTTTGAAGGGCTTGATGACATAGGACATGCAAAAAATTTTGCTGACGCGAAGATCACTTCCTTGATAAAGCCATCCGATGGTGTATGGTTGCGGGTGCAGTGTTGTCAGTAGAGCCAACCACTTGACAACCTTGGTTGAGATGAGGTTCTTCTGAATACCGCTGTCAACGATGAAGTGTAGTGGAGTACCATTCACCCACATTTGTGAATGAAAGAGGATTTTGCCTTCCTCTAGCTCATCAGGTTCATTGGGATGGAAATTGGTGGTAGCAACGGTGGCATTGGGTTCCGTGTCGATAATTTGTCTCCCATTTTTTGGTTCTAATTCAGAGTCAGAACCCGCATATGATTCAGAGTCTTTCACATCATCCACCAATGAATTCTTTGAGTGAAAATCCACAATGTTATGTCAGGGGCTCTTATGGAAGTCGCACCACTTCTCGGTGTCCTTCTTCATGTTTCCATTGTCCTTCTTTGTTTGTGGCTTAAACTGGTTGTCCTGAGGCTGTCCATATTTTCTCTACCCTTTGTTCAATGGGTTGGGATTTCCCTTTCCCTGTGATCTAGGTGGATATCAGTGGCCACCCACCTTTTCCAGCTAGCTCAAAACAACTTTCTGGTAATTTTTGTAATTTACTATTTTTAGCAGTTTTCGGGTCCTGAACTTCCGGAGCCATTTTGAGGCCCTAAACGACATTTTTTTGGGTATGAAATTTTTGGTATAAAATTCTTAGCAATTGTTGTATTCCTCGGATAGATCTTTCCAACGGGCTATCATATGCCTAAAACAAAGATCGTATGAAAAAGTTACGACCCTGGGAAGTTGATGTACTGACTTACCCAAACGGGGCCCACATGACTTTTGGCGCTTCATCTCCTAGGGTTAGGTTTTTGGATGTCTAGGGTATTTAACACTCCTATTTATTGTAAAAAATCCTTCAGAGCCTCATTGTAATTATCTTCTTGCGAATGAGTGAAACAATCACATCTCTCCTCAGAGATAAGCCACCACCATTCCAACAAGCTTGTTTTCCACTGTATTTTATAGTTTCAGCTTATTTCCTTATTGAATAGAAAACTAGTTTTATTGTATCTCTGTTATTCTGTGTTAAGCATCTGTTAATAATCTGTAGTCATTTCGTTTTGCTCATAAAATCTGGATCAGTGGTATCAGAGTGGTCTGCGCTTTTTCATCTTAATGCATGTCCCCAACGAGGTCAGAGTACAAAGAATTGGGTCTCGAGCTTGTTTCTCTTGAGGATCAAATCTCTTGCACGCCCAAGTGACCTCTCATGGAAGAAGAAAAAAAAGATGATGGGATAGGAGATCCTTTGAAAATGTTTCTTGAGGAAGCCCTCACGTAACAGAGGAACGATATGATGGATAGTTCCACGCAAATCCTTCAGCGACTACCAACATGCGGCGCATCTTCTTCAAGTGGAGGCGCCACCCCCTTCAAAGTACAGATAAACTTCGATATTCCTGTATTTTAAGGTCAGATAGATGCAGATGGTGTAGACAAGTGGTTCAATCTACTAGAAGGATATTTTTCTATCCATAACTTTTCAAATAGAGAAAAGATTACTTTTGCGCTCCTCAAAGCCATTCCCCATGTCAAAGATTGGTGGGAAACTTTCTGTGAGCAAAAGGAAACATAAGAACCCTCATTATTTACAGTCACGACCACCTGGGAATCCTTCAGGGATGCTATTAAGGAACAATAATACCTTGTTGGAAGTTATGACGACTTGTATACCAAATGGACCACACTGCGGCAAGAAAGAGACCAAGCAGTGCCAGAGTTCACAAATATCTTCCATACCTTGCACACCAAGCTGGGTATCAAAGATTCAGAGTGACATCTGGTGCTCAAGTATCATGGTTCTCTACATAGATACATCCAGACCGAAATGGAATTTTTGGACATCTGGTTCTTGGGAACGACCTACCGATATGCCGTCAAAATCGAGTAGAATCTCAAACAAAAGACGTGACAATTTGGGCACGGGAACCCCTCACACCAAAAGATAGGAAATGGAAGCCCCAAACCACAGAACAAAGGACAGAGAAAAGATGGACAGTATTAGGACAACCAGTCCAAGCCACAAGAAAAAAGGGACACCAGAAAGACAAAGAAAGATACCAGGAAGTGGTGCGACTTCCATAAGAGCCCTTGGCATAACACTGCTGACTGCCGATCAAAGTAGTCACTCGTGGTAGAAGTGAAAGCCTATGAATTAGATGCGTGTTCTGACTCTGAGTTAGAACCAGAAAGGGGAAGACAGATCATTGACACAGAACCCAGTGCCACCGTTGCTACTACCAAGCTCCATCCTAATGAACCAGATGAGCCAGAAGAAGGAGAGCACCTCTTCCATTCATAGATGTGGGTAAATGGCACCTCGCTACACTTCATCCTTAATAGAGGTAGCCAAAATAACCTCATCTTAGCAGAGGTTGTTAAGCGGTTGGCCCTGCTAACAACGCCGTACCCACAACCCTACACCATTGGATGGCTTTGCCAAGGAACTGATCTCCGCGTCAACAAACAATGTTGACTGTCGTACGACATCAAGCCCTTCAAAGATGAGCTATTGTGTAATGTTGCTGCTCTCGAAGTTTGTAATGTTATTTTGGGCCAACCTTATTTATGGAAACGTCATGTTGTATATTAGTCTAGGCCTCATAGTGTTATTATTACTTTGATCAGGAAATTGTACAGGATACCCAAGGCAGTCCCACCTAGTGCTATTTCCTTGATCTTTGCCAAGAAATGCAGAAAGGTCATCTATTAGACGGGTAAGTTTGTCTTCTTCATGATTCTCTCTCGGAATGAGCGAAATATCACAACCACATCCAGGGTCTCTATGGTTGAACTCTTCATACAATAGAGGCAAGCATATAAGGTCGTCGAAGAATACTCGGATATCTTCTCCTCACCTACTGGGGTACCTCTTCACTATCAGGTCAAGCACCCCATCGATTTGACCCCCAATGCAATGCTTCCCAATGGGCCAGTCGATCGCCACTCTATGTTAGAGAATGAGGAGATCCAATGACAGATCCAAGAATTGCTCCAGAAGGGGAACATCCGTCCCAGCTCATCACCTTGCGGGCTCCCAATCGTGATGGTATAGAAGAAAGATGGAACCTAGCGACTCTGCATTGATTACCAAGCCTTGAATAAAATCACAGTCAGAAACCGATACCCAATTCCCCAAATCAATGACCTCCTTCATCAACTCACGGGGGCCAAATACTTTAGTAAGATTAATCTGAAGTCTGGCTACCACCAGGTCCCAATAGAACATACAGATGTATGGAAGACCACCTTCAGGTCAAAGGAAGGCCTTTTTGAATGGTTGGTCATGCCCTTTGGTTTGACAAATGGTCCCGCCACTTTCATGAGGATGATTGACGATATCTTGTGACCATTCACCAATACTTTTGTAGTGGCATATCTGGATGACATTCTCATTTACAACAAGTCTTGGGCAGAACACTTGCAACATATTCAACAGGTTTTGCACACCCTGCGACAGCACAAGCTATACGCCAACTTGGAAAAATTCTCCTTCGACATGGATAGGGTCCATTACCTGGGTTACATTGTTGATAAGCATGACATACATGTGTATACAGCAAGATCCAAGTCATCCGTGAATGGCCAACCCTAACCACACTCACTGAGCTTCAGAGCTTCTTGGGCCTTGCCAATTTCTACTACAGGTTCATGTTGGGATTCTCCTATATTGCATGGGCTCTCAGCCAACTAACCAAGGGTGGTGGTAAGGAAAAATTTGTGTGGGGATGGTCCCAACAACAAGCGTTCGATGATTTGAAGCAGTGTTTGTGCTCAGCCCCAGTACTTTCACTACCAGACTTGCAAAAACCCTTTGAGATTGAGACAAAAGCTTCAAACTATGCTATGGGAAACATTCTCACTCAGCAAGGCCACCCCGTGGCCTATAATAGTGAGACACTATCAGATGTTATCCATCAGTACCCTACTTACGAAAAAAAAATATACTCCATTGTGCAAGCCTGCCGCCAGTGGAGACATTACATTCTTGGGAGGGAGATAGTCATCCACACTGATCATAAGCCACTGCAGTTCATGCAGACACAAGGCAAATTACAGAATGATCCCATCAAAAGTGGTCCACATACTTACAACAATTCCACCTCAACATCAAGTATAAAACAAGAAGCACCAACTGCATCGATGATTGCCTCAGTAGATCACCAGGCGTGACACTTGCCACTGTGATATTCTCTTGCGGGCATGAGACCTATGGATGGCCCCAACTCTATGAGACCGACCCAAAATTCACCACCACCTAACAAATGTTGGGTGCAAACTCAGTTGTCGATAATTTCATCTTCAGGATGGGTTGTTGTGTCGTTTGGGCCATATTTGCGTTCCATCAAGCGAGCAAGCGAAGATGATCTGGGAAGCCCACTACAGTCGAGTGGTATGACACTTCAGCGTCCAAAATAGAATGGAGATGTTACAAAAACATTTCTACTGGCCGAAACTTCGACAAGAGGTCAGCAAGTATATCAGGTCTTGCACTACTTGGGTTATTGCCAAACCGACCAGTAAGAAACAAGGTATCTACACCCCTCTTCCTACTCCTGACAGGACATGGGAATCCATCTCAATGGACTACATGTCGGGCCTCCCATCCACCAAGCGGGGAAATGAATGTGTTTTTGTGGCTGTTGATCACTTTTCTAAGATGGTGATTCTGGTTGCTTGCAAGAAGAACATCACAACATAAGCCACTGCCAAGCTCTTCTTTGAACGAGTCTGGGTACATTTTGGAATCCCATTAACCATTATCTCAGATCGAGACAATTGATTTCTCATCACATTATGGTCGAGCCTCTGGTCACTGTTGGACACCAAGCTCACCAAATCCACGACCTTCCACCCCCAGATAGATGGCCAAATTGAGGTTGTAAATGGAATGATCGTGCATATACTGCACATGTATAATTCCAAACACCCTTGCACATGGGATGAGAGTCTTCCCTATGTCCAATACAACTACAACCGAGCCCTGCATAGCTCAACTGGCCACAACCCCTTTCAGGTGGGGTTGGGATTCAAACCATTGGGTCCCATAGATGTTGCACTTCCCTTTGCACTCACCTTTGCCGACTCATCTCCTGATTTAAATGAAGTTGACAAAGCCACCCAGTTCATTGATCGGATCCAGCGCATTTTCCAATGGGTTCATGATATCCTACAGAAGTCCAATGACAAGTACAAGCAGCGCCATGATCAACATCAGGTGCCACATAAGTTTCAGGTGGGTGATAAAGTTTCATTGCACTTGTAGAAAGAATGCCTTACAAGACCCCATCAGAAGCTTCGCCCACTCTATTATGGGTAGTACACCATCACCAAGGCTATGGGGGATAATTATTTTGAGCTCAACATTCCTCCTTTCCTTAACATGCACCCAGTTTTCAACGTGGACCTCCTTTGGCCTTATTTCCCACCATTATTGGACACCTCAGACGTAACAAAACAACTGACACCAACAGAGCTCAGCTCCAACTGCATACAACATGCATCCAATGATCATATTCTGGACACATAGATCAAGGGCACTCAACAACAAAGGTTCCCGCCTTATCGAGTTGTCAACCAGGGAACTCGTGCACCAAGGCAAGTGGCTCACCCGGGGTCAAATTCAGCATAAATTTCTTCATCTGATGGGGGAAATAAACACAATGGAGACCATTGCTTCGTAAGGAGGGAGAATTGATCCAGGTGGATATCAGTGGCCACCCACATTTCCCAGCTGACTCAAAACAACTTTTTGGCAATTTTCGTAATTTACTATTTTTAGCAGTTTTTTGGGTCCTGAACTTCCAGAGCCGTTTTGAGGCCCTAAACGATGTTTTTTGGGGTATGTTGCAGTAAAAAAACTTCATTATAAGATTTTCCACACTTGTTGTAGTCCTCAGATAGATATTTCCAACGGGCTATCGTATGCCTAAAATGAAGATCATATACAAAGGTTACGACCCATAGAAGTTGATGTACTGACTTACCCAAACGATTCCCACATGAATTTTGGCACTTCATCTAATAAGGTTAGGTTTTTGGATGTCTAGGGTTTTTGACACTCCTGTTTATTGTAAAAAGGCCTTCAGAGCCTCATTGTAATCATCTTCTTGTGAATGAACGCAACCATCACATCTCTCGTCAGAGATAAGCCGTCACCATTCCATCAAGCTTGTTTTCCGTTGCATTTTATAGTTTCAGCTTATTTCCTTATTGAATAGAAAACCAGTTTTATTGTATCTTTGTTATTCTCTGTTAAGCATCTGTTAATAATCTGTAGTCATTTCGTTCTGCTCATAAAATTTGGATCAGTGGTATCAGAGCAGTCTGGGCCTTGTTGTCTTAATGCATGTATAATCACAAGCACCCTTGCACATGGGATGAGAGTCTTCCCTATGTCCAACACAACTACAACCGAGCCCTGCATAGCTCAACTGACCACATCCTCTTTCAGGTGGGGTTTGGATTCCAACCATTGGGTCATATAGATGTTGCACTTCCCCTTGCGGTCACCTTGAGTGATTCATCTCTTGCTCCAATTGAAGCTGAAAAATACACCTGGTTCATTGAGCAGATCCAACACATCTGCCAACAGGTTCATGATATCCTACAAAATTCCAATGACAAGTACAAGCTGCGCCATGATCAACATCGTGTGCCACATAAGTTTCAGGTGGGCGACAAAGTTTGGTTTCACTTGCAGAAAGAATGCCTTACAGGACCCCATCAGAATCTTCGCCCACTCTGTTATGGGACATACACCGTCACCAAGGTTGTGGGGGATAATTATTTTGAGATCAACATTCCTCCTTTCCTTGGCATGCACCCAGTGTTCAACATGGACCTCCTTCGACCTTATTTCCCACCATTATTGGACACTTCAGACATAGCAGAACAATTGACACCAACATAACTCAACCCCGACTGCATATAATAGGCATCCAATGATCAAATTGTGGACACACAGATCAAGGGAACTCGACAACAAAGGATCCAACTTTATCAAGTCATCAAAGCAGGGTAGCTCCTGCACCAAGGCAAGTGGCTCACCCGGGGCCAAATTCAACAGAAATTTCTTCATTTGATGGGGGAAATCAACACAATGGAGACCATTACTTCCTAAGGAGGGAGGATTGATCTAGGTGGATATTGGTGGCCACCCACCTTTTCCAACTCGCTCAAAACAACTTTCTGACAATTTTCGTAATTTACTATTTTAAGCAGTTTTTTGGGTCCTAAACTTCCGGAGTCGTTTTGAGGCCCTAAACGACATTTTTTTGGGTATGTTTCCATTGAAAAATTCATCATGAAATTTTCGGCAATTATTGTAGTCCTCAAATATATCTTTCTAACGGGTTATCATACACCTAAAACGAAGATCGTATGCAAAAGTTACGACCCTAAGAAGTTGATGTACTGACTTACCCAAACGGGGCCCACATGACTTTTGGCACTTCATCTCCTAGGGTTAGGATTTTGGATGTCTAGATTTTTGACACTCTTGTTTATTGTATAAAGGCCTTTAGAGCCTCATTGTAATTAGCTTCTTGTGAATGAGCGCAACCGTCACATCTCTCCTCAGAGATAAGCTGCCACCATTCCAACAAGCTTGTTTTTTGTTACATTTTACAGTTTCAACTTATTTCCTTATTGAATAGAAAACCAATTTTACTGTATCTTTGTTATTCTGTGTTAAGCATATGTCAATAATCTGTAGTCAATTTGTTCTGTTCATAAAATCTGGATCAGTGGTATCTGAGCGGTCTACGCCTTGTCGTCTTAATGCATGTCCCCAATGAGGTCAAAGTGCAAAGAATTGGGTCTCGAGTTTGTTTCTCTTGAGGACCAAAGATCTCACACGCCCAAGTGACCTCTCATGGCAGGAGAAAAGAAATATGGCGGGACGAGAGATCCTTTGAAAATATTTCTTGAGGAAGCCCTCATGCAACAGAGGAACGAGATGATGGATAGTTTCACACAAATCCTTCGACGACTACCAACAGGTGACACATCGTCTTCAAGTGGAGGTGCCACCCCCTTCAAGGTACAAATAAACTTCAATATTCCTGTATTTGAAGGTTAGATAGACGCAGATGATGTAGACAAGTGTTTGAATCTACTAGAAGAGTATTTTTCTGTCCATAACTTTTTGAATAGAGAAAATATTACTTTTGCGCTCCTCAAAGCCACTCCCCATGTCAAAGATTGGTGGAAAACTTTCTGTGATAAAAAGGAAACAAAGGAAACCTCGTTATTTACAGTCATGACCACCTGGGAATCCTTCAGGGATGCTTTTAAGGAACAATACTACCCTGTTGGAATTTATGACGACTTGTATACCAAATGGACCTCACTGCTTGGTCTCTTTCTTGCCGCAGTGTGGTCCATTTGGTATACAAGTCGTCATAAATTCCAACAGGGTAGTATTGTTCCTTAAAANCACAAATATCTTCCATACCTTGAGCATGAAGCTGGGTGTCAAATATTCAGAGCGACATATGGTGCTCAAGTATCGTGGTGCTCTGCATAGATACATCCATACTGAAATGGAATTTCTAGACATCTCGTCCTTGGGAACAGCCTATCGATATGGCGTCAAAATCGAGCAGAAGCTCAAACAAAAGACGCGACAATTTGGGCCCGGGAACCCCTCACAACAAAAGACAAGAAAGGGCCCCAACCCATAGAACAAAGGACAGAGAAAAGATGGACTCTGTCAGGAAAACTAGTCCAAGACACAAGAAAAGAGGGACATTGGAAATACAAAGAAAGATATCGGGAAGTGGTGCGACTTCCATAAGATCCCTTGGCATAACACTGCTGACTGCTGCTCAAAGCAGTCGCTAGTGGTAGAATTGAAAGCCTCTGAATCAGATGTAGGTTCTAACTCTAAGTCAGAACCAAAAAGGGGAATATAGATCATTGACGCAGAACCCAGTGCCACCGTTGCTACCACCAAGCTCCAAACTAATGAACCAGACGAGCCAGAAGAAGGAGAGCACCTCTTCCATTCACAGATGTGGGTAAAAGGGACTCTGCTGCACTTCATCGTTTATAGCGGTAGCCAAAAGAACCTCATATTAGCATAGGTTTTCAAGGGGTTGGCCCTGTAGAAAATGTCGCACCCACAACCCTACACCATTGGATGGCTCCACCAAGGAAACGATCTCCATGTCAACCAATAGTTCCAATTGTCGTATGACATCAAGCACTTTAAAGATGAGGTATTGTGTGATGTTGCTCCTCTTGAAGTTTGTAATGTTCTTTTGGGCCAACCTAATTTATGGAAACGTCATGTTGTATATGAGTCTAGGCTTCATAGTGTTATTATTACTTTGAACAAGAAATTGTATAGGATACTTGAGGTAGTCCCACTTAGTGTTATTTCCTTGATCTCTGCCAAGCAATGTAGGAAGGTCATCTCTCAGACAACGAAGTTTGTCTTCTTCGTGATTCACTCTCGGAATGAGAGAAACATCACAACCACATTCAAGGTCTCTACAGTTGACCTCTCCACACAGTAGAAGCAAGTAGATATATTCTCCTCACCTACAGGGGTACCTCTCCATTGTCATGTCAAGCACCCCATCGATCTGACCCCTGGCGCATCGCTTCCCAATAGGCCAGTCTATCACCGCTCTATGTTAGAGAATGAGGATATCAAGAGACAGATCCAAGAATCACTCCACAAGGGGCACATACGTCCCATATCATCACCTTGCGAGCCCAATCGTGCTAGTACCGAAGAAATATGGAACCTGGTGACTCTGCATTCATTACCGAGCCCTGAATAAAATCACAATCATAAACTGGCACCCAATTCCCCAAATCGATGATCTCCTTGATCAATTCACGAGGGCCAAATACTTAATAAGATTGATCTGAAGTCTGGCTACCAAAAGGTCTTGATAGAACAAACAAATGTATGGAAGACCACCTTCAAGTCAAAGGAAGGCATTTTTGAATGGTTGGTCATGCCCTTTGGTTTGACAAATTCTCCCGCCACTTTCATGAGGATGATGGACGATATCTTTGGACCATTAACCAATACTTATTTAGTGGTGTATCTGGATGACATTCTCATTTACAACAAGTCTTGGGAAAAACACTTGCAGCATATTCAACAGGTTCTGCACACCCTGCGACAACACAAGCTATACACCAACTTAGAAAAATGCTCCTTTGGCATGGACAAGGTCCATTCCCTGGGATACATTGGTTATAAGCATGGAATACATGTGGATCTAGCCTAGATCCAAGTCATCTAGATTGGCCATCCCCAACCACACTCACTAAGCTTGAAAGCTTCTTGGGCCTTGCCAATTTCTACCACAGGTTTGTGTTGGGATTCTCCCATATTGCATGGGCACTCAGCCAAATAACCAGGGGTGGTGGTAAGGAAAAATTTGCGTGGGGCCGGTCCCAACAACAAGCATTCAATGATTTGAAATAACATTTGTACTCAGCCCCAGTACTTTCACTACCAGACTTGCAACATTCCTTTGAGATCGAGACATATGCTTCAGACTATGTTGTGTGTGTCGTTCTCACTCAGCACGACCACCCCATGGGCTATCATAGCGAGACACTATTAGATGTTGTCTATAAGTACCCTACTTACGAAAAAGAAATGTACTCCATTGTGCAAGCCTACCACTAGTGGAGACACTACATTCTTGGGAGAGATATAGTCATCCACACTAATCATAAGCCACTGCAATTCATGCAAACACAAGGAAAATTACAGAATGACCACCATCAAAAGTGGTCCACATAATTACAACAATTCTACCTCAACATCAAGTATAAAACAAGAAGCACCAACGGCGTCCCTGATTGCCTTAGTAAACCGCTAGTCACGACACTCACCACGGTGCTAGAATCTTGCGGCCATGAGACCTATGGCTGGCCCCAACTCTATGAGATAGACCCAGACTTCACCACCACCTACCAAATGTTGGGTGCAAACGCAGTTGTCGATAATTTCCATCTTCAGAATGGGTTGTTGTGTAGTTTGGGTCATATCTACATTCCATCAAGCGAATGAGTGAAGATGATTTGGGAAGCCCACTACAGTCGAGTGGCAGGACACTTCGATGTTGAAAAGACAGTGGTGATGCTACAAAAAGATTTCTACTAGTCGAAACTTTGACAGGAGGTCAACAAGTATATCAGGTTCTACACTGTCTGCACTATTATGAAACCGACTAGTAAGAAATAAGGCCTCTACACCCCTCTTCCTACTCCTGACAGGCCATGGGAATCCATCTCAATGAACTACATGTCGGGTCTCCTGTCCCCCAAGTGAAGAAATGACTGTTTTTTTGTGGTTGTTGATCGCTTTTCTAAGATGACAATTCTGGTTGCCTGCAAGAAGAACATCACAACAGAAGCCACTGCCAAGCTCTTCTTTGAAAGAGTTTGGCTACATTTTGGAATCCCACCAATCATTGTCTTAGATCAGGACAGTCATTTTGTATGCACATTCTGTTCGATCCTTTGGTCATTGTTGGATACCAAGCTCACCAAATCCAAGACCTTCCACCCCTAGACAGATGGAAAAAGTAAGGTCGTAAATTGAATGATTGTGCATATCCTTCACATATACAATTCCAAGAACTCTCGCACATGGAATGAGAGTGTTTCCTGTCTCCTGCACAACTACAACTGAGCCCTACATAGCTCAATTGGCCACAGCCTTGTTCAGGTGGGGTTGAGATTCCAATCATTGGGTCCCATAGATGTTTCAATTCCCCTTGCGATCACCTCAGCCGACTCATCTCTTGCTCCAACTGAAGCTGACAAAGCCACCTGGTTCATTGAGAGGATCTAGCACATCCACCAATAGGTTCATGATATCCTACAAAAGTCCAATGACAAGTACAAACAACACCATGATCAAGATTGGGTGCCACATAAGTTTCCGGTGAGTGATAAAGTTTAGTTTCACTTGCAAAAATAATGCCTTACAGGACCCCATTGGAAGCTTCACCCACTCCATTATGGGTCGTACACCATCACCAAGGTTGTGGGGTTTAATGATTTTGAGCTCAACATTCCTCCTTTCCTTGGCCTGCACCCAGTGTTCAACATGAACCTCCTTCGACCTTATTTCCCACCATTATTGGAAACCTCATACGTAGTGGAACAACTAACACCAAAAGAGCTCAACCCTGACTGCATATAACAAGCATCCAGTGATCAGATTGTGCACACACAGATCAAGGGAACTCGACAACAAAGGATCCATCTTTATCGAGTCGTCAAAGCAGGGCAGCTCCTGCACCAAGGCAAGTGGCTCACCCAGGGCCAAATTCAACAGAAATTTATTCATCTGATGGGGGAACTCAATGCAATGGATACCATTACTTCCTAAGGAGGGAGAATTGATGCAGGTGGATATCGGTGGCCACCCAACTTTTCCAGCTTGCTCAAAACAATTTTCTGGCAATTTTCGTAATTTACTATTTTTAGCAGTTTTTCGAGTCCTAAACTTCCAGAGTCGTTTTTAGGCCCTAAACGACGTTTTTTTGGGTATGTTGCAATCAAAATATTTTCACATGATATTTTTCGCAACTGTTGTACTCCTCGGATAGATCTTTCCAGTGGGCTATCGTATGCCTAAAAAGGAGATCGTATGCAAAAGTTACGACCCCGGGAAGTTGATGTACTGACTTACCCAAATGGGGCCAGCATGACTTTTGGCTCTTCATCTCCTAGTCTTAGGTTTTTGGATGTCTAGGGTTTTGACACTCCTGTTTATTGTAAAAAGGCCTTCAGATCCTCATTGTAATCATCTTCTTGTGAATGAGCATAGCCTTCACATCTCTCCTTAGAGATAAGCCACCACCATTCCAACAAGATTGTTTTCTGCTACATTTTACAATTTTGGCTTATTTCCTTATTGAATAGAAAACCAATTTTATGTTGGTTGTGGAGCCTGATTATCTTCCTGATTTAGAGGTCCTTGGTTTCAGCCATGTTTATACCCCATGA
>JASDQU011178283.1:0-25568 GCA_032191745.1 Picea mariana
TCCAATTGTTGAGGTGTCAACCTTGTAGGTTGAGGTGTTTTAGAATAAGGAGCATTATTCTCTCTATAGATGTTAGGATTGGTCCTTCTTGTAGCCATAGCCATATTTTTATTTTCAACATTTCTTGCCACCCTAAATGCATTCTCCAATGATTTGGGTTCCCAAAGGCAAACCTCATGTTGAATGTTATCTCTTAAAGTCCCTATGAATACATCAATCAAGTGCTCATATGGAATATCTGTTACCTTTATATTAAATATTTGGAAGTTCTCAATGTGCTCTGTAATTGAACCCTTTTGCTTGAGATTTATCAATTGGCTAAAGAAGGTATTGCTCCTTGTATCCTCATAGCGTGGTATCATTTCTTCCGTGAAAATTGTCCAAGTGACGAGTGATTTGTGAGAACAAAGCCATCTATACCATACAAATTGATTGGGTTCTAAATATAAAGAAGCAATTCGTACCTTTTGTGTATGTGGCATATTATGTAGATCAAAGAATTGCTCCATCTGAAGTATCCATGTGATAGGGTCCTTGCCATCAAACTTCCTCATATTGATCTTAGGAACGTGGTTGGTATTCAACCCAAAGTTGGAGTTTCTCCATTCTTGATTCACCTTCCTTGTGTCCTCATCATGAATTTCATGGGATACATTTTCACTTTCAGGTTTCCTCTCTATTACAAGATTTTTCAATACTTCCAAGATCTCCTCTTTTAAACCATCCATCTTTTCCTCTAACTTAGCTTCCATCTCTTGTAGTTCATCTTTTGTTATCCTCTTCTTTTGTAAATCATTATGTCCCTATGCATTTCTTCACTTTCATCAAGAGTCCAAGTAGGATTGTCTAGAGGCTTATTTGGTGTAGAAGTTCCCTTTTTTGTTGGCATGTTGGCCAAGTATCACTTTAAACCTTGATTTTGAGGTGGTTCTGCTAGACAATCTTCCTTTTATTGTATCTCAAAAATTTCGGCCCTTCTGAGTATTAAATTTTCTTTTTTGTAGGTCACTGATATTTATTCTCTCCAATGCCATAGGTCTAATCAAAATTGGATGTGCCAAGTGGAATTTACGGTAACTTCCCCACAAATTGCTGATTTTTGGCCTTTCCCGGAGATATCACTTGTATAGAGTGCCCCACACAAAATGATTTATATAAATTCTGAAACTCGTACCAGAAATACTACAGACTATCCACTATCCAATGCAACCAGTCTCACTTAATTTGGATACTCTAGGAAGAAGTTATGATTGTTTTACCTAGAACACCTTCTTGAGACTAGTCAATAGGACTAGTCAGATACCCTATCTTTCACAGGGTGTATCTACAAATTAAAGATAACTCAGAAGCTGAAATGTTTACCAAATATACCTTACTAATTTCTCTGAATATCCTCTAGATTTCAAGGTCTAAAACATTACAGAAACATTTTTATAGCGAAAATTATGAAATGAATCAGTTCAAGATGATTCCAGAACCCTATCTTGCACAGGATGTATCTCCGAAAGTATACGGCCTCAGGAGTTGAAACGTTAACCCAATGTACCTTGATCCATCTACTAAATATCCTCCAAGTTGTTCCTTCTGAAATGTTGTGTAAAAAATGTTTCAGTGAAAATTCCAAGGTGTCTCAGATGTAGCAGCGAAACCCCAAGACCTTGAGCTCTGATACCATATGTTAGGAACCAAATATCAATATAGCATAGAAAAACCTCAGAATAAGTAATCAACGGCTTGAAAAAGAGAGAAATTCAGATAATAAGTCTCTTTGAGGGGGCAACCTCCTTATGCCCACATAAATGTTCAATTCCAAGATGATTCAAAATGAAAATGTCTCCTTGGTATATATAGGAGACTAGGAGGTATAATTACAACTAATGGAATAAAGCCGACATAAATAAAATAACATTATTAATGTAATATTCCCCAATTAAGGGGTAATGAGCCATTATTTAGGGCTTAACAACTAGAGTGAAAACTCTCGAAGTCCCGAAGTCTGGAGTTAATCCAGACCGTTCATCAAAAGAGACACGTGTCGAGATATTTGCTTGTTCAGGGTTTCAACATTCAAGAGAAACAAAGAGTGCTAAGGTGAAAAATCCTTAAGTCCCAAAGTTTGGAGTTCATCCAAATAGTTCATTAAAGAAGACGTGTGTTAGAAGATCAACTTATTCAGAGTTCAATGTTCAAGAGATTTGAGGAATGAAAGTGTAAAATCTTCTGAAGCCCGAAGTCCCAAAGTGACGTGGCTTGTTGACGTCATCTGAGATGATGTGGACACACAGGCTGCATGCCACATGGTAGTGAGTCATGTACTTTCAAATATTGAAATGGAAGTTAAAATGTGACATGTGTCACCCATTAGATTTGGCCACATGTATGCTTCTAGTATCCCACCATGTGGCACTCTTCTTGAGCATGGTTAGTGGGGCCCCTGATGGTCATAGGGGATGCGTGGCACCAGATCCTAAAGTCCAGAGACTTGACACTCCAAAAGAATTAGTTCATGATTGAGTGGGAGGAAGAAATTCCTGAAGTCTCATAGCGTCGAAGTGACGTGATGTGATGATGTCACTGGGGGTGACGTGGAAGTATTCAGAGATTCACGGTTCGGGGTTTTTGGGTGTGCAGATGTGAAATCATCTGAAGTCCCGGAGCCCCGAAGCTCCAAAATCCAGGAGCCCTGAAGTCCCAAGGTAGGGGATGTGGTGTGGCATGATGATGTCACCTGGGTGACATGGATCTCCCCTAGGCATTCCATGTGTCATATGACTTTGTACTTTGATAGACCCTGTTGTACCAATAATGACCTAATACGTGTCACTCGATGATAAGGCCACGTGTCGCCCCATGTTTCTGACACGTAACACCTAGCTTAAGCAGTACTAAGTGGACCCTGGGCATTCGCCAATTCGTCACTCTGGGAGATCTGTGAAGAAGTGCTTTGGAAAGCCCTGAATCCTGGAGGGCCGAAGTTAATCTCGATTGTTGGTCGGGAAACGATACTTGGCAACAGATGCATCAGTCCAGAGACTTGGTACTCCTGAAGGATTGAGAGTATGGACAGTCTGGAACCCCCAAAGCTGGAGTTTCATAGTAAATATAAATCATTGGATGCTAGGAAGCCGTGGACCGTTGATCCACCCCACTTTGCGAGTTCGCCAATTCGACATTCCGGGAGATTTTTGTGATGTGATTTGGAAACCGCTGAAGCCCGGAGTCCTAGAGCTCCTATCCACCATAGATTTGAGCAGAGAATGTGGACCGTAGATCCACCATTCTCCGTGAGTTCACCAATTCAATGTTCTTTGGTGTTTGTGATGTGTGGAAAGGGAAACCTTTGAAGCTCTGGAGGCCCGAAGTTTCAAGGCTCTGGATAAGTGCCCAACTATTAGCACTTGGTCATAGCCGTGGTCACATGTGAATTAAGGGATGAAAAAAAAGGGGCTAGCACCCGAAAATTGTTGCAAAACAGATCATGGCTTAGAGATAGAGGCCTGCGGGTTATTTGATCGACCAAGACCCACATAAAATGGATTCTGATATTCCTTTTATTGAATCAAATTGGTTTATGTTATTTTGGAAACTTATTAAGTCCAATAACCTGACAAAATTCAGTTGACTGCACATTTTGTAGAGTTAAAAATTATCAGAACTGAACCAAATTGTTACATAGTTCAAAGAAATGGAGGAGCCACATGATGCTTATAGTTCGGAGAATGAAGCTAGAGGAATGGATGTCCATTTGGGAATTGAAGGAACAAATTTCAATGGGCATGGAGAAGAAATAGATAGGGACGTGGGCATCATGAAAATCATTAAAAAATTGCAAAAAGATGTCCAAATTCATCCGAAAGATAACAAAAGGCTTAAGAAAGACAAGCGAAAACATGAAGCTTCAATAGGAATTTAATGCAGAGCCTGGAAAGAATTGAAAAGAAGTTGGATAAGGAACGTGGATCCAACAAATCAGGGAGCCAAAAGTCCCCTGATGAGGAACAAAGAGGAAGAAGTGGTAGCAGACAACTCCAGCACTCCCAAAGGAATTCCAAAGGGAGGTCGCACAACAATTCAAGTCCATCTCCTACCAAAAAGCATAAGAGTTCTGAAGTGGATGAACTGAAGGCTGAAATGAATAAGATCAAACCTCCTACTTTTTATGGAGAGCATCAAAAAGATGAAGAGGTTGAGACATGGATACTTGGCATGAGGAAATATTTCCAATTACATAATTATTCCTCTCATGCAGAAGGAATAATTGCAATTTATTAGTTGAAAGGAAAGGCATCCATGTGGTGGGATCAAATTGTACAAGTGCACCACATCCAAGAGAAGGATGTTACATGGAAGGAATTCAAGAAACATTTTGAAAAGAAGTACTTAACCAAGAGATACTATGACAAAAAGATGAAATAATTCTTTGAACATAAATTGGGCAGCATGACTATAGATGAATATCAAAGGAGATTTCTAGAGCTATTGAAGTATGTCCCTTTCATTATGGATGAGACAGTCAAGGTTCAAAGATACCTGAGTGGGCTGTCATCTTTTATCAGTGAAAAAATCCAGTATGATGATCCTAAAACTATGGAAGAAACCATGAGGATGTTTATATGATCAACATAAGGGAAAGCCTACTTTCCAAAGAGATTGGGAAGACAAGAGGAGGTTTAGGAAGGAGCATAGACAAAAAGGGAGAAAGCCACCATTTTTCAGAAATAGTCCTCAAGGACAACCAGTTTTGAGGGAGCCCAGGATGGCTGAAGTAGGTGGGCAAAGGCCAAGGAAGACACCTATGCAATGTTGGGGTTTTAATGGAGATCATAAGTATAAATATTTACCTCACAGAAAGGACAATTTGAGATATTTTCACAATGTTCAGTAAGCAGAAACAGTGGAGGACATGGGCATAAGAGTATCAAGGATCTATGCAGCCCTAGACAACAAGCAAGTTGAGTTTCAATCACACATGATTTAAGTCGAAGGTATGATCAATAACCATGCCTTTACTATTTTAATTGATTTGGGGGCTAGTCATAGCTATATAGATCCTAAGGTAGTGGAAAGATTTCTATTACCAAGAATAAAGAATGTGGAATATTGGCTAGTGTAGCTAGCTACAGGAGCCAAGAGGAAGGTTGTTGAGATGGTTAATTCATGTCTAGTGGGCATGAATGGACTGAGTACCAAGGAAGATTTGAATATCTTTCCTTTGGGATCATATGACTGCCTAATTGGTATGGATTGGTTGGACCAACACCATGCCATATTAGATTATCATAACAAGGCATTCACTTGCCTGGATGAGGAAGGAAATCATAGAGTAGTCCAAGGGATTCCTAGGGCAGTTATTGTCTGGGAAATATTAGCAATGCAGCTAAAGAAGTGTTACAGGAAAGACTGCCAAATATTTGTAGCCCATATGGATGAAGCACCTAAGGATAAGGTGCCAAAATTGGAGGATCATGTAGTCCTGAAATATTTTGAAGATGTGTTCAAGGAGATACCAGGACTAACCCTAAAGAGAGATATCGATTTCTCTATAAATTTGATGCCTGGAGTAACTCCAATATCAAACACTCCCTATCGGATGAGCACACCATAACTGAAAGAACTGCAAATGCAGCTTGAAGAAATTATAAAGAAGGGGTACATATGCCCAAGTGTGTCACCTTCAGGTGCCCCAATGTTATTTTTGAAGAAGAAATATGGGACCCTGAGATTGTGCATTGACTTCAGGCAGTTAAATAAAGTAACTATAAAGAACAAGTATCCTCTACCAAGGATTGATGATCTCTTCGATCAGTTGAAGGATGCAAGGATATTTTCAAAGATATATCTCAGGTCAAGATACCATCAGGTAAAGATTAAAGATGAAGACATCAGAAAGACCTCATTCATGACAAGGTATGGTCATTATGAGTTCAGAGTGGTGCCATTTGGGTTATCAAATGCACTTTCTATTTTCATGTGCTTAATGAATGGTGTTTTCCGAGAATATTTAGACAAGTTTGTCATTGTCTTTTTGGATGACATCCTTGTATATTCCAAGACAGAGGAAGAGCACGAGAAACACTTGAGGATGGTGTTACAGGTGCTAAGAGATAACCATCTGTTTGCTAAGTTGAGAAAGTGCTCATTTTTCAAAAATCGAATCCACTATTTGGGACATATAATATACGAGGAAGGAATAACAGTAGACCTTGAAAATATTGAAGCCGTTAAAGGGTGGGAAACACCCAAGAATGTGACAAAAGTCATATCCTTCATGGTTCTAGCTGGCTACTACAGGAGATTCATTGCAGGATTTTCGAGGATTGCTCACCCAATCACTTACTTGCAAAGAAAAGGGGTAAAGTTTCAATGGACAGAAGAATGTGAAAAGAGCTTCCTACAATTGAAGAAGTTGTTAACTAGTGCTCCAATTATGAAGCTTGTAGATCCGGATGAAGAATTCGTGGTTTTCACAAATGCATGCAAAGAAGGACTGGGTGGAGTCCTCAGTCAGAATGGGTTTGTGATATGTTTTGAATCCAGGAAATTGAAAGAGCATGAAAGGCTCTACACCACTCGCCATTTTGAGTTGGGATCCATAATACACACTTTAAAGAAATGCAGACACTACCTCATGGGAAAGAATTTTGAGCTGAGGATAGACCATAACGGTCTGAAATATTTGTTTGATCAATCTACTTTAAATTCCAGGGAAAGCAGATGGTTGGGATTCCTCTGTGAATATGACTTTGATATCAAGAACATCAAAGGAAATGAGAACAAATTGGTTGATGCACTCAGCAGGAGAATGTATGAATACATGCTACAACCATCAACATGTATCAAACCAAACTTAAAGAAAAAAAATTGGAAGCTGCAAAAGAAGATACACAGTACATGGAAATGGTAAGAAGGTTACAACAAGGTAAGATGCTACAGAAAATAGAAGATTATAGAGTATAAGTTGAGGGGATACTCTTGTACGGAAACATAATTTATGTACCCAGTTCTCACGAATTGAGGAGTATGATCTTGAAAGAGATGCATAACGTGCCTTATGTTGGGCACCCTATTACTATTGGCCTAGCATGAAGAAAGAAATTGCAGAGTACATCACCAGATGTATGGAGTGTTAGAGGGTCAAAGCCGAGCATAGACACCCAGCTGGGTTGCTACAACCATTACCCATCCCTGAGTGGAAGTGGGAAGTGGTGAGAATGGATTTCATCATACGATTACCCAGAACAAACAAGCAACATGATTCCATCATGGTGGTGGTGGATAAGCTTACAAAGGCTGCCCATTTTATTCCACTAAAAACTACTCACACGACAACTAATGTTGCTGACATTTATATGAGGGAAATAGAAGGATTTCATGGTATTCCCAAGAAAATTGTGTCTGACAGAGACCCAAAGTTTACCTTGAATTTTTCGAGAGGATTATTCAAGGGGTTTAGAATGAACCTGAACTTCAACACAACCTACCATCCTGAGTTTGATGGACAAACAAAAAGTGTAAATCAAGTGATAGAAGATATGTTAAAAATGTATGTGATGGAAAAACCCTCCTGATCCAGGTGGATATCGGTGGCCACCCACCTTTTCCAACTAGCTCAAAATAGTTTTCTGGCAATTTTGGTAATTTACTATTTTTAGTAGTTTTTAACTTTCGGAGTTGTTTTGAGGCCCTAAACGATGTTTTTTGGGAAAACAGGTTTGCAATATGAAAGTTCCTTTGATATTGTGCCTAAAATGAATCTCCTCGATGATACCTTTCCAACGGGCTATCATACGCCTAAAATGGAGATCGTATGCAAAATTTACAACCACAAGAAGTTGTTGTACTAACTTACCCAAACGGGACCCACATGACTTTTGGCGCTTCATCTCCTAGGGTTAGGTTTTTGGATGTCTAGGGTTTTTGGCATTCGTGCTTATTGTAAAAATGCCTTCAGAGCCTTATTGTAATCATCTTCTTGTGAATGCGAGTAGTCGTCACATCTCTTCTCAGAGATAAGCTACCACCATTCTAGCAAGTCTTTCACTTTGTATTTTTACAGTCTCTGTACATTTATTTCATTAATAGAAATTGTGTATTACTGTATATATGTGTTTATGGTGGCATATATTATACATTCTGTTATATTATTGGATATCCGCGATATCTATGTGCATTTCTTTATTATATTTTCTCTCATTTCATATTGAAAATAATCTGGATCACCTCCGGATGGGAAGACTACCTACACTTGGTAGAGTTTGCTTACAACAATGGGTATCAAGCATCACTGAAGATAAGACCATTTGAGGCACTTCATGGAAGAAATTGAAACAGACCTATCATATGGGACAACGTAGCTGATAAAGAAATAATTAGGCCAAATTTTCTCACGGAAATGGACGAGAAATTGTTAAAAATAAAGCAAAATTTGAAGGTTGCCCAAGGCAGGAAGAAAGGATATTCTGACAAAGGAAGAACCCACAGGGAGTTTAAAGTGGGTGATCATGTTTTATTCAAGTTGAAAGCCAACAGAAGTTCCCTGAAGCTGGGGAACTGTTCCAAGTTGGCAGCCAGATATTGTAGACCGTTCAAAATTCTAGAAAGAATTGGACCAGTAGCTTATATGCTTGCATTGTCTGCATGCATTACTATTCATAATGTATTTCATGTCTCCTTGCTCAAGAAATATATACCTGATGCTAATCATGTGATTGATTGGAATGTGATTCAGGTGGAGCAAGAAGGCGCTTTACAAGTGCACTCGGTGCACATACTGGATCAGAAGAGAAATCAGCTCCGAAATCGAGCCATAGGGCTTGTAAAGATCCAGTGGACCTGGTACGATTCCGAGGACGCAACATGGGAGCATGAAGATGCTATGCGGGCAAAATACCCACATCTTTTTGAATATTTTAAAAATCTTGTTGATGTTGTGTAAATGAGTTGCACCAAGGACAATGCAAAAATAAGGGGAGGGGATTGTAATATCCCAAGGCCGAGCCCCGGTTGAAACTATGAATTATAACATGTTTTGTAGGCTGGTGAGCCAAGTGTTATAAGCAAGGAATCTTAGGTGCTTATTAGGTCGGAGAGCCTAGACATTAAAGGCTAGGAGCCTATTTTGTACATGTAAATATTCATATTATTAATATAAAAACATCGTTGTGTGTAGACTGACCACGAAGAAATAGTATGGGGGACTATGCTCCACTATGCTAGGTAAGGGAAGGGGGATGAGAGGCTAGGAAAAAGGGGCTAAGCTTGAGGGCTTAACCCAAGGGAATATTATAATGTATTTCCTGAAAATACTAAAGTGGGGAAATAAACCTTGTCATCCTAAGTTCCGTTGGGGAAAGGAACAAACTCCAAATGGAGAGGGACAAGCTCCCAGGAGAGCCATGTGTCAACCTAGGTGCATGCAACTTTATGGGGGGGAATCCATCATTGTGGGGGTTCGCTCGCCATTATTACCATCCTCCCCATGCATTCTCCCTAGGCACTCACACAGGAACGCATAGAGCCATACCTCGAAGGTTGACCTCGGAAAACCTGCACACACCTCTAAGCATGCATGCACCTATGGAACCTAAATACATTGATCCATATCCTATGCATTTCCGAAATGACCAACATACCTATACCTTAGTTGAATTCTGAAGAGGTGTCACTAGAGCTTACTT
Organism: Picea mariana; assembly: GCA_032191745.1. NCBI lineage: Eukaryota > Viridiplantae > Streptophyta > Pinopsida > Pinales > Pinaceae > Picea > Picea mariana. The sequence continues at coordinate 9,678 of JASDQU011178283.1, forward strand.
CTGTTTATTTGAGAGCGGGAGTGAAGAAGCGGGTCACTAGGCCCGTGGATAGAAGAAGCAGGTTGTCAGGCCTGTGAGCAACTCTCTCCAAGTGAGAGAGTGTACTGAGGAAGTGAGTTCTTCTGGAGGGAGTCCAATAGCAGCTACAAAGCTCTGATAATTCCTGATCTGACCTGTTGCTAAAGCCCCGAAAAGGGAGGTGAAGCAATCGATGGACTGTGGGACAATGAAGGTGTATACTCCTGGGGTGGGACATGCATGTGGGAGATGAGATTCTATGAGTTGTGGGTGTAAGTGGCTCCTTGGAGGAAATCCTTCCTGTCATACTGTGCAACTTCCTGTTGTCCTTGCCTAGCCTAGGAATCCCTTCCCCAGTGGAGTTTAGTTCCACCTTGGGGGTGACCCACTACTAAGAGTGATGAGCAATGTAGTCTAAGGCTGGGAGGTCTGTGGAAGGTCTGCACTTAGATGGTGTACTTCAATTAAGATATAAGTATCATTTCTGTGCTTAATGGTTAAGTGATGTATTTTAGTGCATGCATGTGATTCTTGTAATAATATCATGTGTTTCGCTGCATGTATGTTTCCATATTATCTATTTTATTTCTTGTTAAGTTTATATGTGTTTTATTCCGCAAAAGAGCTCGAGACTGCGTGTGTTTGAGGTAGCGTTACCCGACAAAGGTTGATAGTCGGGGACGTTACAACACCTGAACTTGTGCATCAGACCACACTAACCCAAACAAATGCTCAAAGACGTTATACAACTTGTCAAATTTAGGTTTGGAAAGGGTCTCAAAATGTCCTATTGGGTCAATAACCCCTAGGTTTAGGGTGTTTCCTAGGTGGAACCAATCTTAATCATGTGTGCATGTGATATGATGTGGGAATTTGTGTGCACCCTGCGCCAAAAGAGCCAACATTGTCATATCTTTTTACAGAAACAAGCATGTTGCAATGCATAACAATCACATGCTCTTTCTCATGCCTGGAAATGAAATTATGATCAATGCAATTGATGTGGAAGAATATAACCATGGAGATATGACATGCCATCAACATACAACTACTCTTCCTTCTCTACTTGTCCTTAAAATGGAAATCTTAGTTGAAATATATGCTTGCAATTATGATTCACAATATGGCTTGGTCAATGGTGTGGATGGAGTGGTCAAAGCATATATAAAAAAAATAGCACTAACGTTCTATGGATTAAGTTACATGATCCGCTTATTGGACATTAACAGGAAAACAAGTTATCTTACATTTACAAATTAGACACTTCATGTAATTGGACAACTATAATGCGCATTGCAAAACCAATATCAATGATAGAAAAGACAGGTCAGATGAAGATCCAAAAACAATTTCCAATCCAACTTGCATGTGCACATACACTGCACAGTTCACAAGGTTTGACACTTGATAGTGTTGCATTTGACCCTATTGGAATACGAAAACATGGTTTGGTGTACACAACGTTGTCCCATGTAAAAAACATAGAGTCATTGTATTTTCTAAATGCTCTCACTCACGAGAACTTTAGGGTGAAAAAAAAAGTTGACATTAAGATGCAACACCTTCAGAGTAGTGCAAAATGGGTTGTACAGTATGATTCTCAACCAATACAATCAGAATCATGCATTTCAATTTTCTCACTAAACACACGAAACCTAAATTCACATATTGATGATATAGTCAATGATTATGACATAATGCAATCTGATATTTTTTTCTTGCAAGAAACCTATATGGCAATGTGCATGGAAAATGAACAATTTCAAAACTTCAATTGCATATCAAATTGCATTGAACATGAAGTGATGGTACTAGTGAAAAAAATATACCAATTTTGGAACATATGCATTTTGAAGAATAAAATGTTAAGGCATTACTAACAAAGGAAATAGTTCATAGATTGCAAAGTGTAATATTGAATATCTATGTTGCGCCCATGCAACTTTGACCAGCCTACTGAACACTATTGCAATAGTGTTGCACCATTTACATTTGAACGAAATCATTGTCATTCTAGGAGACTTTAACATTGACATGTTACAAAGCAATGATAAAACAAGAAAATTAGAGAACTACATGTGTAGCTACAGTCTCCAATTCCTGTTGTAGAAGGTAAATCATGTACAAAAAACAATTATTGATCATGTATGGTCAAATGTGCCCAAGGTACAATCAAAAGTATTTTTTTAGATGCATATTGGATTGACCATGATACAATTTGTATTTTACTTGAAATATGAAATGCATATAAAACAAACTACACAATTACATATTCCAATTTTTCAAAGCATACTTCCATATCTTTTTTACATATATATAAATTCATCTTTTCTTTCCAATGGATCAAATAACTCTAGCATGGATTCCATTTGTATAGTCCATAAGTAAGTAACCAATGCAGAAAAGATACAACACATATCCATTGACCATGTTTCTAGATTCCCTTTCGTATATTGGACAACTTATGCATTCTGGTCATATACATGGTATCATCCAATTTCTGAAAAAACTTTGGTTTCCAATAGATTATGTTGCAAGCAAACTTTGTACAAACACACCCATGGAACAGAAACTAAAAAGGTACATTCTTTTACCTTTGTCTTTTACTATATTTCCTTCATCTCTTGTGTCATACGTCAATATTGCATGTTTTTTGCACATAATACGTTATTTTGATGCCCATTGAAATTTGTGTATTGTTAGCAGTGCAAAAGTTACAATAATTGAATCAGATAAAGATATTCTAAGTACAACACATGACAAAACTCAAGAACAACTTTCCAATAGGTATGCCAATAATCATTATGGAACCCTTGTTATGTTGATATGTTGTATGTATTATGTACTTTTATCTGCAAAAAAATATGTCAATGTCAAAAAATGTCAGAGCAAGATACAATATGTTGTACAAGTTTATTCCTTTACATAGTTGATCTACAAATGTTTTTGTCTGGAAAATAAAAAGTTGGACAAATGAAGGAAGTGTTGTCAGTCAATCGTCACATACATCAAAACAACCAAAAGCACATGTGTAAATATCCATGGATTATGTTCCTATTGCATTTAGAAAGTAGATATTCTGAGTTATGTATTCTCATATGCCATGGTAAATAGGTTTGTATTATATAATGTCGTTGTTTTCAGTTCACAAGAAATATTAGCATGCATAGACAAAGAAAATAGTACAATGCAAGATGCAGAGGCTAAGAGGTGTGCCTATTAAACTTTGACCAATGAAATTCATTCAAATTGTGACACTAATTCTAGAGACATGGAAAAAAATTGTATAGAAATTGTCCTTCATATCACTTCTTATGCTGAAACATTGGCAACAAGGGCAAAACACGACCACCAAGTATAGTATCAATAAAAGACATGAACAACCCACAAATGTGATAGATATTCATTGGATACATAATGGTCACATATAGCATTTGCTTGGACAAAGAAAATAGGACATGCCACATACTACGTGTTGATATCACTGAAAACAAGGGACTGATGATAGTTACATTGAGTGTACACACACACCTTGTTCAAAAAAATGAGGAAAAAACCATTCCTAGCAATGGGATATCCATGGAAGATTTTAAAATAATAACGAAAACTAGATACGATCATGGTGATTGTTATTGTATTATATTCTTACATGATTCAAGTGTTGTAGAAATAGTACTAGCATGTTTTACTAAATACAATTTCATTCCAAACACAACAATAAGATAATTTTCTAAAAATGAATATGTTGTTGTAATCTAGGGAAAAGTAGGGGAGTGTTACTAGCAGTTCAATACATAAGAAAGAATATATTCACATATACATACATATAGAAAAAAACATACAAAAAGTAGTGGAATCCAAAGAATAGGCTTTATTAGATAGATGATTCATTATAGCACAATCTCTCTCTTCTTTGATACATACTTGTCTATTTATACCTACATATTCAGTTACCAATAAATTGTAACTACTTAACTTCCTAGGTCGGTCGGTTAACAGAACTCTCGACCGACTTATACTTTTGACTTCGAAAATCGATCAAATAACTCTTATTATATATTATTTTTGGGATTAACTGCATTGTGTAAGTCATTAATCTATGACCCATATTCATGAGTATTAGTCTCAACTGACCAATATTACACAACGCAGTTAATCCCAAAAATAATATCTAATATCTTGCACTGCGAAAGCCCCTATATACTTAAATAATAAGAGTCAAGGGAGCTCTAACTGGGTAGTTCATAAGGCACAATACTTGCTAAGGTTTTGCAAATGGGGTAGCAAGCTAAGTGGGCTTGATTGTGGGGAAAACTCCACAGTTAAGCACGCTTGACCCAGAGGCGTCTTGGGATGGGTGACCACCTGGGAAGTCCTGGTTACCGGGTACAAGCCCCGGAAGTGATGATTGATGCTATGTGATTCATTTCGTTGGCTTCAATCCCATTTCTTCACCCCTGTGAGCATCACTTGATGCAATGAGTGCTAAGTGGACTATTCAAATCATGAGAAATATTGGTCAGTTGAGACTAATACTCATGAATATGGGTCATAGATTAATGACTTACACAACGCAGTTAATCCCAAAAATAATATCTAATATCTTGCACTGCGGAAGCCCCTATATACTTAAATAACTCTTAGTCGATTGTCGTGTCTAGTCGATAAAGCTGACTATCCCTTATAACATCTCCCCCCACCTCAATTCCTCGCTCGTCATGAGAAAGAGGGGAGTAAAATAGAATTTTCTTTTACATTGATTGTTTATAAGTAGAAATGATAGAAAGAGAGAAAGAAGAGGAAATATAGCCAAGATTTTCTGATGCTTGAAGAATTTATGTAGCTTTGTTCGATCGTCCTTTAGTATCTCTTTTCAATTCCTTGAATGTTGAGTTTGACATCATCCCTGATTTTGATTCCACAGTCATCTTTTCTTCCCATAGACATATGTTACTTGAAACGGTCTTTTGACATTTTCTTTCCACGCTTTGTCCAAGTAACCTTAACTGGACTGTGACTTTCAATATTAGAGATGATTCGTGAGTGCTCCCACTACTGGAATTTTGACGAGATGGATGTACGTCGGCGTGTCGATGACCTTCCATCGGTACTTCGACCAAGCATGGCTACCATATTCGTCGGTATAATTTCATCAAATTTTACGATGAAAATAAGGTGGTTAGATATCCGAAAGGCACGGGTTGATATACTGACAACCATAAGGACCAAAACATCGTTCATATTTGCTATTATTTTCAACATCTAAGCATCAGAATTCCGACAAAAATGACAATCGCAAATCTGACTGCAAAGTAGGACTTCTGACGTTGTGTCTGACAGTCTGATGCCCAACATGTTTCGATACTCCAATGGACATTCATTGGTTATAGTTGGCGGATGTCCGATGGTAACACAATTAGACCGATGATGTTGCTATGCATCCGGCATTGCGTTGCATCGACGATCCGACTAAAACTTAAGTTCTATGGATGTTGAAAAATCGACGGTCCAACAACACATCCAACGAGGGTGCTATGGGACCAACTTTTAGGTTTTTCAGCTATCCGACGATCATAACATGGAACATTTGGTGTTACTTTCGTCAGATATCCAACGAATGGGTCAACATTAACAAAAAAAAACTATATATATATATATATATATATATATATATATATATATGAGAGGCAATTGTACACAAACTACCTGCATAGCAACATATTTTTGTGGTATAAAACCTCCCTCATATAAATGTAGGGGGTATTCTAAAACCCCCCTCATAGCAACTTATAGGGGTGGTTTGAAACCCCCCTCATAGTAAAGTATTGAGGCAGCTTGAAACCCCCCTCATAGTAAAGTATTGAGGCAGCTTGAAACCCCCCTCATAGTAGTTTACGAGGGAAATTTGAAACCTCCCCCATAGCAAGATGGTATAGGGGCGGTTTGAAGCCTCCCTCATAGTAGCTTATGGGGGTGGTTTGAAACCCCCTTGATAACATCTTATGGGTGTGGTTTGAAAATCCCCCATAGAAAAGTATATAGGTAGCTTGAAATCCTAGTCATATCTACTTACGGGGATGGTTTCAAATCCCCCTCGTAGAAATTAATGAGAGAAGTACCATCATAAGTGTAAGAACAGAGAAAGGTCATGGCAAAGGTTGTTGAAGACATACATAATAAATTCGTTTAATATCTTGATTCCTAAAATATTTCATATTATAATCATTCCAAATGGTTTTCCTCATGTTAAACAATCCTCCTATTGTAAAGAGAATTGAGTTGTACAAATTTTTTTAACCAGTTTACAACGTCCTCCATAACCTGAAACATGCTTAGTACCCTTCTTATGTTTTTCATGAGTTCAAACTCAAAATGAAATCGGAACTCAATTAGTAAATTGTATCTAATCTTCAGTATATCCTGGAATAGTGGAATCTGTAGTAAAATGGTATCCATACATTGTTATGCCTTGTGACATTGCCTTAAATAAATCAATACATGCCTTTGATGCTATCAATGACTAGACTTTTTAAAAAGTGGCAACAAAAGTGAACCTAGGCATAACCATGCCAAATGATTCTAGACCCAAATATAGCTACCCATAATGCACACAGTTCATTGTTCTATCACGCGCTCCATCTCTTCATAGATTTTGGAATTACAAGTTGTCTTGGTAAAACCCAATGTCCTTATCCATTCAAACTCCACATACTACCAAGAAGTGTTCTCACTGTGTTTGATACCATACTTCATAAAACTAACCTATGCCTGAGAGGTTTATCTGGACCCATGCCTTTAAAAGTTAACCTGGATTAAACATGCCAAATTATTTTGAACCTAGAGATAGCTACCTATAATGCACATTATTCTATCATAGGTATGGCACATCCCATGTTTCCATGTATTTAGAAGTGCAAAGTGTCTTTGTAAACCACAAATACATACACATTCTGACTGTAGAACTTTCCCAAGGCATGTGATTATTGTGTTTGATTGCAAATAACTAACCTATTCCTTGCAGAGCATGGCCACTAATGGAAAAAAAATTATGTTGGTCTCATCTGTAAGCATACGCAATAATCCCCACATAGGCATGTACCACTCCTAAAATGATGGAAGTGGTTTACATCCTCATAATGTTTTCCCTTCCGTCAATCTTGGAAATGAAGTTTATGACACTTATGATAATAACCACATACAAAGAGGTCAAATCATAGGTTCACTCAAACTCTATGGATTCTTTAGCTAATATTTTTGGTGGTATGTCTCATTTAGTGCATAGTCTTGGAGAATGCACTAGAAGTTATAGTAATGAGGTTCAAGCTATTGATATAATTAGTTCTTTGGATTATGCATTGAAGGAGTTTAATAAACCATGCTCTATAGATTTAGTTAATGTAGTTGAAATAGAGATCCTAATAATTATGAAACTTAAACCATCCATCTCAAGGCTCATGTAGAGACATGCAGTTGAAGCCTTTGCTTGCTTTTATGGAAATACTTACCTCCACTAAAGTTTTTTCCAGGCGAAAGAAAAAACATTTCATGTTGGACTGGTGACCACAAGTAATACTGAGGTGGAATAAGTTCTCATATTCTCACTAAGAATCCTATTGATTATTAGTTCAAATATCTGGAAATCATTGTATATAACCTCAACCTCCAATTGTGCAGAGATGCATCCAACTGATGTCGTAGATGTATTTTCATGTTCGGGAAATTTCTTTTCACAAAAATAAGAGTCACATGGGATTTCACTTTCTGCATAATCCACATATAACTCAACACATGAACTCCCATCTTGCATTGTGGAAACCAAAATCTAACTCGGGAGCATCAGATACAACTGCCAATTTAACTTTTTTAGTATGAAGATATTAAAGGGAAAAGATTCTCCATTTCATCACTACATTTATGTTCATTTTTATTTCGAATATAAACGCTACCAAAAGCGAACTCATAAGGATTAGGATCTAATATTGATTCCTTTCTATTTAAATCTCTAGACATGACAACTATACTTTGCTACTCAATTATTAAACTATATTTTAGTTGAAATTCCCATAGGTCACTTAAAAACGTGTACAACTTCTCTCTAAAATGCCTTCAACCTTCCATTTTTTCTTCATAAGGTAGAGTAATACCATTTACAATTTACTTTGGTGCAATATGTGCTAGACAAATCTCAAAGTGCTCACTTCCATCAGAGACTACTATTAAAATCATGACACATTTACCAACTAGTGACATCAACAAATTTCAATATTCTAATCATATCTTTTGCAAGAATTTAGGCTTAGAGGTATCATTTCATATTATCCATACAAAGGAAGTTAAGCTATATGTATATTTCATGCTACAGAATCTTAATCAAAAGGAAAATGCTAATTCTTGGACTGAAAAGGCACGACTTCGTGAAGAACGATATCGTGTCAAGTCCATTGGGTGATCCTAGTTGTATATAGGATATCATGTCACAACCATGGGAAGATATTGATTGTATTTGGATCCATTGAGCTTAAGCCACGGTAAGGGATACAAATAGTCATGTGTGTTTGACATACGAATCGGAGATGTGTTGGGCTCTAAACTTGATAATAGGTTGAAATATTGAATAATATGAGCGCTTCCAGAGGAGGGGAAAATTGGGACAAGACATGATTGGATTTTCAAGGATGCAGCCACATATAACATCATTGGCACATGGGTGATAATGAATCAAGATACCATATGGCCTTATAGAGTAACTGATGAATCTCCCATGGCCATCCAATAACTCAAAACAATGCAACGAAGAGTCACAATAAGCTTACTAATGTGGTTGTACATTATGTTTGTGATAAAAATACAATTGATGTATTGGTATTAAATCCAAGGGACTCGGAAACTAAGCATTGAGACACCATATCCAAGTCGTAATATGACACTAATATGTTAGTAACATTTTCCAAATACACATATATATAGATTGACTATCAATTTACATGATCTCTTCATATACTACTCGTAGGAAAAAAAATGAGCATGTTTTTCCAACCATGTAAATCCATCTATTATCCACAATGATAATATGAAAAAACCAAGTGCCAAAATATAGAAAATATTATGGAATAACTATGATAAGGAGAGATTATATGTGGTTGGAAATGTCTCTTTACATAACCATATATATTTTTTAAACAATAAAAGTACAAAATACCACCATTAGCATGCTCGACAATGAAAATCTATGCCAAATAATAAACTGGAAATGCACCAACAACCACATATATTTCAATGCATTTAAAAAGGGTAACAAACTTGGATCCCATATTAATTTATCAAGAATAAAATAAAGGTGAGGTACAAGCCAAGGCCATTCAACATGCAATATATCATACCTTTTAAATCCAACAAATGACTATCAAGAGTGATGAATCACATCATGGGTGGCACTTCATGCCTAAAGACAAAGTTTACAATGATAATTTGAGAAGCATACAACTATTGGGCATGTAAGAGTTGAACCAAAGACCATCAAACCAACCATTGTAGCCATGTATAAACCCATAAGTGTTTCCAACCAGTTTCAAGAAAAAAGGTTGAGATATAGGCACACTTGAATGGTTCAAACGATAGAAGATAATGAGGTTCTAAATACATTAATTTGCTACAACCAAGGAAATTAAGTTGGACTAAGTTTGAATGGTAAAACACAACTTGGGTTATGGTCATGTGGGCTTGAATGTGTGCAATATGAGGTTTATAAATCCTCAAGAACATGCTATAAAAACATGTTAATATGTAATCCCAATGGTGCAAAGAATAAATAGATTTTATAAGCATAGAATAAATGTGAATAAATAGAGTGTAAAGCATGGAATTGTTGAGCCAAATGGTGGATTTCAATAGTATTTTCCATTGTCAAAATGTTGAGCATATAGATAAAATAGGGTTGTTTCATGAGGGGAAAACAATACGGGTTATAGTTTTGAATATATACACACATAATACTCACCGAACTCTAACTTAAAGCATACAATCATGCAACTAAAGGAGTTTTAAAATGTTTGAATCCTATCTATATATCCTTGGAGGTTATACCCTTTACTAGAGTTTTGAATGAGCTTGCTTGGTATGCCACTGTTCCTTTAATTTGACCTCTTACAACATAAGTTTCCCCACACACCAGGTTGAGTTTAATTAATTGAAAGTATCCCTTTTAACCATCCACAATGGCACTGGAAAAATAGACAAATGTGTTGATTCCAAGAAAGTAAATGATCCTTCCAATTAGTGAACCCAAAGGATAAACAATGGTAGGTTTTACCTCTCCTAATTCCTCACATCATGAGAATGGTGGAGTATTAATAGATCTCTAACACCCAAAACCTAATAAAAATCACCTTGTATCAAAGTGCATGGAGGCTACCTCAAATGAGAAAGGTGTTAGGGAAAAAATTCAATGAATTTCCTCCATGTGAAATGAAAACCATTTGATCGTAATGGAGGGATGATATTAGATCTCATTTTCCCATGCAAAAATCTAACCAATCAACATGCTAGGGAAAATTAGCACTCACCATGCATTTTATTTTTAGTACTTATATTATGTCAACTCAATTCATGTGTAGTGGCTTATCTATGTGCGCCATAATAATACTTAGGTTCCTTATAACCATGCATCAAATGCTTTGGCTTGTCACACATTCAACCACAGATATATCAAATCCCATGCTTGGAATAATATTGAGACCAATATTGGTTTCCATTAGTTTCATTCATTTCATATATTAACTATAACTCACATTTGTGCATAAACCATTAACATTTTTTGTCTTGTTTGCAGGTGGGTACCATGATAGTGGCTAGATAACACCACAATAATGACAACATTGTCAACCAAGCCAGTTGAAGTAAACCATCATTCACTCACTAGATTGAAACCTATAAGCACAAATATAACCAAACATAATCCACAATTCATACCATATTGAGCTAAATCATAATGGAAAAACTACATAAATCTAAAACTAATGATACTTAACCTCGCATGTAACACCATCCAAACATCATATCACATAAACACCATCAGAAGATAAGTTCGAAGTAATCAATGAGCATGAAACCAAATCATGGACTATCAACCAACAATTTTCTTGAATCATTAGTGCACATTAGGAGGACATTTTACAATGGCCTATGGGGAATTTTAGGCAAAGAAAAGTCTTATGGTTCATTTGAGATTTTGGATGGGGTTATATCACTGCTACACTTCACAACTTATCGATTGTTGACAAAAAATTGAGTCTATTGAATCCACTTAAGGTGTTGCATTCCCACAACATCAAATTTAGATTCTCTAGTTTTGCATAAGAGAGACTATGGGATATTCTAGTGATTATGTAGTAGTGTATTAAACAAACTAATGAGGCAAGCATAAAGCTCATATCAATTCCTAGAAAATACAAGAATTGGATAGAGTTGGGACATTGTTCTATAGTGGACGAAGCAAAGGGACTATGAATAATAACAAGGAGCCTAAGCAAAACAAGTAGACATTCAAACAACCACCCAAAGGGATGCCATGTATCTTCATCTCATGGGTACTATGCTAAGAGAGAAGATGTAGAAAAGGACAAACACTAAGAAATGATACCATATATTTATTGTCAAAGTATACCAAGAATTAGGCACCCAACAGTTATGAAATGTGCTACTTAACCTTACTTAACCCAAGTATCAACAATGTAAAATGAGATATCAAAATTTGTAACGGAGTATTATCACCAATGTGACAGAGTTATATCATTCAAACATAGTTGATATATTTAAGGAAAAGAATGATTAAACCACTATCAAGTTAGAGAAAATTGTAGACATCAAAATAGAGTTTCCTTAAAAACATTCAAAGAACATTACCACAAGGAATCAGACTCGATACTGCTCCACAAAAATGATGAACATATGCCAATATAAAGTGGTATATCAACTTTTTAAAAATGAAAGAGAGATACTAGTTTCAAGACACAATTGTCTTGTGTGTAGAGTAGTGTCAAATAGTAAGCATTTCAATGCTATAAGTGATGAAATAGACAGTGAATAAATTAGTGCATCCTCAATACTCTCAAAGAGATATTACATGTAAATTCCAGAGCATATTAAGAATGTTATCTGCACATTTCAAGAGCACAAAGGCTACCAAAAACAATGGTGCAATATTCCTCACGTGTTCAACATTTATAGCATTAAAATATGTGTGATCTGAAGTCATAAAATATGTGTGATATGAAGTCATAAAGGAACCATAAAATCCATAGTAAGACCCGTGCCTAAACCCTCAAAATAGAGATAGATTAATTCGTGTGACTATGGAAAAATTAATTAGGTCATTGGGCTACTTTTAGCATCAGTTTTCCTTTAGATATGCTCACATTCATAAGAGAGCCAAAACTTTGCAAAAGTTACAAGTCGTTGGCTTATCTAAGTGTATTTATTCAGTCAAGGAGAGATTTAGAAAGTCAACAGTGCTATAATTCTACAAAGAAATGATGAATTAAGAGAATTATCATTTCAAACCCTTGAGGTACCAAAGTGTTAAACAATTATGTGCATAAATTATACTAATTTGAAGAAATTTGATGAGAGTTTGGGTTATTTGAATAGGGAAAACAATATATTAGAGAAATTAGAGAAGGAGGGTAACCATTTAGACTTTTGGAAGAAACATACAGATTTTTCCCCCATTGTTGGTGATCCCCTGAGAATCTATGTCTCTTATAAGGGTGGTTGGGTCTCCTCTATTGCTTTCCATGTTGTGGGCAGCTAGGGCCTCCTTGTCTCAGCCTTGCATGTTGTGGGTAGGGTCTCCTTTGTTCATGGTCGGGCTCTTTGTTGTGGGTAGGGCCTCCTCTGTTCGCGGTTGGGCTGATCTTTACTGTGGGTAGGGCGTGCCTCCTTGTCTCGCTCGTCTCTTCCAGTCGGGCTCTTTTGGTCTCCACATGGGGGCACAAGTTTGAAATAAATGTGGAATAGTGTATTTTCCCATGTTTTATTTGTTATTTGAATCAATATATATATATATATATATATATATATATATATATATATATATATATATATATATAATTTATATATTATAATAATATAATTAATATATTATAATAATTAAAATATGATATAATTAATATATATTATATAGTGTGCATAACGGTTAAGAACGTGTGTTTACTCCTTGGAGGTCATAGGTTTACGACAATATGACAATGACAATGATGATGACAGTGACGATGATGATGGTGACAATGGCGATGATCGCGATAATGATGATGACGTTCACAATCACGATGAAGATGATGATGTCAATATTGATGACAATGGATGACGATGATGATGATGTTGACAATGAAAATTATGATGACGATAACAAGGATGCTCATGAAGAGAATGATGATAACAATGACAATGACAATGAATATGACATTAATGATGATGATGAGTACACTGATAATGACTATGATCACACTAATGATAACAATGATGACAATAATGATGATGATAATGACAATGGAAGAAAATGATGATGACAATGACAACATGACAATGATGATGACGATGACAATGACAATGATGATGATGGCAATGACAATGAAAATATTGATCACGATGATGATGGAAATTATGACAATGACGATGATGATGATGACAATGATAATGACGATGATGATGATGTTGACAATCACGATGATGAGGTTGACGATGACAATGACGATGATGATGACAATGACCTTACATCGGGATGAACACCTTGTTGTTGAGTAAGGAACTTTCTTTGAGTGGAAAATGAACACAAATGTGAAGTTTTGAGATGAACATGATCACATTTGTCTAACATGATGGTCGATCACCTTTCTTTGAAAAATATGGATGAGATTTGTTATGTGAATGTGAGTCAAATTTCCCACACCTTATCTCATTAATCCAAGTGGTAAGATAAATTCTATTGATATATTCTCCTAAATCTTATCATTCCAAAATATTATGCATCACCTTAATCATACCTCAAAATCAAAGTTTATGTCAATTTTAAGATCACATACCTTTTAACCCCTTTATTCGGGGACTACTCTGTAGGCCAACCTACTTGATGTATCATCGAATTTTTTTTGCCTTTGAATTTAACTTTTCTACTTATAATAGCTTGGTATGTCTTCTTCACAATGTCATAAGTATAACATGTTATGTAGACATTTTTCTCTTGGAAGATTATTTGTATTTTCATTTAAAGGTATTGGATCTTGATGTTTCTGATGAGGTGGGAATTTCTCTAGACAATAGTGTGAAATACAACATTTTAAAATATTCAAAACATACCAAGAATATGGGGAGGAAGAAGGTTTCTAACCATTACAAATTAAATGAAAAAATCACAATATAATTTGCATGTGGAATAATTTAGAGAAGTAAATATTATCAAACTATGTGTTTTAAAAACAAAAAAGTGATTCCATCGAAGAAAAACTCCAAATTTTAAGAAAATTAAATGGTTCAAAATTATTAATTTTCAACCAAAAACAATTCTTGAAAATAAAGGCACAAAAAGGTCCACTTTTAATGAAATACATGCTTAAATATTCAAGAAAATGCAACCACCTTATTTATTTTCAAGATTCTCTTCTATATACACCTGAAGATATTTCTCTTACCACTTACCAACTACTTATATTTTTCCACTTTTTTGAGATTTTCTTCTATATACACCTGAAGATATCTCTTACCACTTACCAACTACTTATATTTTTCCATTTTTTGATGACTATATGAAATACTCATATTGAAAATGAAAAAGTTCTTTCCAAAAGTGACTAATAAAGTCGGGATCTCCATCACTAATGTTACGATGGGGAAGTCCATGGATATTATAGAAATACTTAAGGAATAAATTAGTGATTGCAAAATATGTAAATTTGGTAGTCAATTGAATGAAATGGCATCCTACCTTTAGTTAAACATCTAGTTAAACGATCAACTATGACAAAAATGGCATCCTACCTTTTGGAGAGTGGTAACCTAGTGATGAAATGCATAGAAAAGTCTTTTCACTTTTTGGTGAGGATGTCATTGAGATTAAAAAGATCAAGATAATAAACCACTTCCACTGTAATGAACATGAAAGTGTCACATTTTCTATAAATAATTTAATATCATACTTCATTTTTCAAACAAATCAAATTTGGAGTAACACTTTTATACATTTTTCTAAAATCCACATGACCAACACAGGGAGGTGAATTCCCATGTTAAAGAGACTTTTAAATATCAAAAAAAAAAACCAAGATGAAATTATATGTGTTCTATAAAAAGGATGACACCATTAGCTCTTCTTTACAAAAAAAAATGGTCCTACTAACATTGAATTATATGAGGATATGGTATGTAGTAAGTGAGTATCTCATAAGCACAACTAGGTTGGATAAATAAGATGGATTTGAATGTTGNAAGGCATTAGAAAATACAAGCTATTTTTAGATATCTTGAACAAGCATAGCCTAGGGTGACTTCTTAGTAAAATCAAACACAAAGGAAATCAATACAAGATCTTTTTAGATACCTTGAACAAGAACTTTAAGTCATGATTAATGCAACCTATGCAACCACACTCTTTATGCAACAATGCCTTGTCTACGATTTTGCTAGTGCTCATAGTCCTAACTGCCTTCCTAATGTCTGTAGGGGAAAATAAGTAACAATAGGTGGGGGGGAGTGGATGGGAGGGCTTATGCACTGCAGGTTGTCCAGGTACATTGTGAAGGGAGGTGGTATGTGAGAACAAAGAATGATGAGAAATGTTAGGTGGGAGAGCGACTTGCTTAGGAAGGAGGTTGCGCTAGAAGG
>JASDQU011178284.1:1998-20491 GCA_032191745.1 Picea mariana
TAATTCACCCACATTGTGAATTAATTGTCACTTTATGACTTAAGTGACATATTTCACTTTTGACTTAAAACTCCTAAGTCAAAGTGAAATTAGAATCATAAAGTAAAGTATGAGGGTAAAAGTCTTCCCCCTTTGTGCTTAGAGACTCATAAGCACATGGGGACCACTTTCCAAGCTATCCAAATCTCAACAAGAAGGTCATTTGAGGAGGTTCTTGAACTTCTACTATATCATGGTCTTCTAGAACTTCCTCATTAGGGGAAGTTACGACTTCCCTCACTGGTTTTGCTGCTCTGGGAACCTCCCTCATTGATTCTGCAATCCTGGGATTTACAGGTTCCTCTTCATATACTTCTTCAAGCTGACATCTTCTTGATTTCTTAAGTGCTGCTTCTTCATCAACGGTCACGTCCCTGCTGATCTCAATGTGGAAGTGATCTGGTATGAAGGCCGTGGAGACCCCACAAATATTCCCTTCTTTCCGGAGGGTTCCAACTTGTTTCTCTTTTCTTTAGGTATATGAATAAGCAATGGATAGCCAAATATTTTTGAGATGGCTTACCTCTGGCTTCTTTCCGGTGAACATCTCTTTTGGTGTCTTGAGCCCAAGTGCACTATGGGGCAATCGGTTTTGCACATAAACAACTGTCATTGCTGCTTCTGCCCATAAGCACATAGGAAGATCTTGATCTTCACAGCTTCTAGCATGGTTCTGTTCTTCTGTTCAGCTACACCGTTTTGTTGGGGATCTTGATCCCAACATCTTTGCAGAAGTTCACAAACTCTTCTGAGGTATATTCTCCTCCATTATCTGACCTGAGTATCTTAATTTTCCTTACAGAAGGGTTTTCTGTCAAGGCTTTGAATTCCTTGATCTTGCTGAACACTTAAAATATATCCAGGTCTTTTACGACAATAATCATTAATGAATGATACATAGTATACATACCCATTAATGGAGGATGATGGCATTGGGCCACATACATCTAAATGAATGAGTTCTAGGACTTCTTCTGCCTTGCTGTCCCTCTTCGGAAACGGGTTCTTGATGTTCTTCCCTTGTGAACATCCATTGCATATGCCTTCATGATCAACCTTGAGTTCTGGTAAACTTGTGATAGTTTTGCATATGTATGGTAGCGCCTTGTAGTTGATGTGAGCTAATCTTCTAGAGTTCGCATGGATTCTTCAATAGCGTGGGTCATGGCAGCTTCTAAGTGACCCACCTTCTTCTTTTCCACTGATGATTGCTACATTTATGATCTCTCCTTTAGCATGTTGCCTTCTGCAACCTTCGCTATAGCTTCCTCATGTGACCTGGAGCAAGGTCAACAAAACAACAAGCAAGAATAATATCCTTCTTGATAATATAAAGCAATAGCACGAACAATCATCATAGTAGCTCCTTTAGAGCTATCTCTTATAATTTATCTGAAGCANACAATACGAAATGAGGTCAACACTCTCATAGTGTTGGGACCAAGCATTCTTCCACGACAACCTGGAACTAACACACAAGGTTTCTCCTAGAGGAGGTGTTAGTTGTATCATGCAAAGTATTTCCCTCTATATGCTCACATGCTATTAAGTATAATACTTTACTATGACACTATCTCAATTATAGTCATCAGTTTATCATGTGTACCTTTGAATCGTATTAATCTTGATTAATCAAACCTGGAGCCTTGTCCTCAAGAATGAGTGCTTGCTTTTCTTCTAGGTCTCCTTCACTCAAGTAACGAGTGCTTTCTTCAACCTGTTTGTTGTACTAAGACAATACTCTATCTTGACAAAAGGTTAGGTTAGAGGATAAGCTCTATGATCAACTTTTAATCCTTCTAATAATTTGATCATAGCTTCAACATGCAACACTGATTAAGATAATGTCATGAAAAATAGATGTATATTAGAATAATCACACCTGGGTTGCATCATTCCTTTGAATGTGTTGGATCTTGAGATCCTTCTGGATCTATGGCAAGAGATCCCTTCTCCTGCAAATACTCTTTAGGGTTTAACCATTAAACATATGTAAGTACATACCTCTGATAACATTTGCAGGTAGTGGCTCCATCTGGTAGCGGCGGTAATCAACTCTTGAGATAACTTCAAGGGTGATTGCAACTGGTTCTACAGCTGCAACTGCAACTAGTACTGCAACTGCAACTGGTTCTGAGACTGCAACTGCAACTGCAACTTAGGGTTTTATGAGGAAACCCTAATTTTTCAAACTTTGAATTTTGAAATTCTGATCTAGGGGATAGATGCGCTGAGCTGAGGCGAGTTAGCTGGTGCAGTTGGAATTTTGAAAATCCAACTTTTACCCCCTCAAACTTGATCTGCTGATTTCTGGACTGGTGCTTCTGGTTTTCTGGTACTTTTGGTACTCTGGTTTTCTCGTACTTTGTGAAACTAGGGTTTCACTTTCCGGGAGATCTAGCCATTGAAAAGGTGCGCTCTAAGTGCCAAAATGATCCTTGGGGGAGGGCGCAACTTTCTAGGTGGTAAGGGATATGAAAAGATTCACTTTTGCAAAACCCTAATTTTTGGGTATGGTAACAATGACGTTTTTCCTCTTGCGAAATATGCTTCCTTTAGGTTGGCTTTGATACCATGTTAATGTTTATGCCATTATTATAGTTCTTTGCATTTCAATAGATAAGAGCATAATAAGAACAAGATCACTGAGAAATACACATTCATAAGAGACACAACATTTATCCTGGGAAACCCTCTAGGGGAAGAAAACCCAACAAAAACTTCCTTATCATAAATAGCTTATACAATGTTCAAGAGATAACTCAAACCAATATAGAAAGTCCTCCCCAAGAGATGTGCCACTCTTCTTCTCCTCTCTCTGGTAATTGCAGCTTGCCTCATAAGAGAAATGAGCAAGTGAGTTGTGTCTTAGAAGTGAGGCGCTAGCCTCTTATTTATACAAGACTGGCACGTGTGAGAGGGGTTTCATTGGCAGGGCCAACCTCTCACTCTGGGTGGGTAAACCCACCTTTAATTAATTCTGGGTCTTCAATAATAATTGTTGTGGCCGACTTCTTATTCTGCCCTTTATAATTGTCCAATGACCAATCCGCAAAAGGGGATTTGGTCCTTATACAATTACCGACATGATTAATCCACAATGGGGATTAATCCTAATAATAAAATAACAATAATAATAAGAATACTCTTCGCATTTACATTATTTCAACAAGTCGGCCCATAGGAAAATAATAAAGTGGAAATAGAATTTCCAGGAAGAGAAGTTAGCCCCAACTAAGTGACTGAACTAGTATAAACAAAGGTGACACCTTGCTCATTTCACACTCACTCATCTCAACTAAGAAGGAAAAGGAGGCACGAGTCTGAGGCAACCCTTAGAGACACAACAATTGGGGTTCTTGGTGGTTTCTCTTGTGCTCTACCTCTAGAAGAGTTGCGCTAGGGTTGTGAGGTGACTCAGTGGTTTACCCTTGCTAGGGTTTGACAAGAAGAAGAGATAAGTACTTGTTATCAGGGTTTCTTCATTATTGGTTTTTCTCTTGTGAATAGAGCTTGTTCATGGTTGTATTGTATTATCAAAAATATTCTCTCTAAGAAAAGTTGGTTGGGTTTTTCCCCGAGTTTGGGGTTTTCCCAAGATAAATCTTTGTGCCTTCTTGTGCTTGTCTATCTGCTTCTCGATCTTGCTTATATTTTTAGTGTGTGGTTATTAAATGTTAAATGAAGATCAAAATACTCTAGTAAATCTATTGCTACTGAAAATCTAAGAAATTCTAACACAACAGCCTAGAGGAGGTGAGCAGAAGAGAGACATGAGAAAAGTGAAGTGCTTTGCATGTCATAAGATGGGACACTATGCTAGACAGTGTCCTAATATGAAGAAGAAGAAGAAGGGTGGCACAACAACTACAACAGATGAGGAGTTCACTGTTCAGTTTGAGAGGGAGTGTGATTTCATAGTTTGTTGTTTGACAGTTGAGTCACCATCCAGCATATGGTATGTAGACAGTGGAGCATCGTGCCATATGTCAGGTGTGAGAGAGCATTTCACTAATCTCAGAGATTCAGAGATCAGGTTGGAGATAGTGCTTGGAGATAACACCATTGTCAGGGCATTGGGGTGTGGCACAATACCATTTCAGAGGGAGTCTAGGTCACCCATATCATTCAGGGATGTGTTGTTTGTCCCTGGGCTGAAGAAGAATCTTATTTCAGTTTCATCCTTACAGGATAGGGGTCTTGAGGTGTCCTTCAAAGGGACAAAGGTGCTCATACACCTTGAGGGGTCCAGTATCGCCTCGGGGAAGGTGATTGGAGTAGAGGATGGGAAACTGTATAGATTTTCTTTTTAGCCATTACATACCTTGGCAACGAGTAGCAACAACGAGTTGTGCGAGCTATGGCATCGTAGGATGGCTCATTTGCACCATGGAGATTTGAGATCGCTAAGAGAGATTGTGACAAGTATGCCACAGTTCAACATTGACCACCAGGAGGTGTGCTCTTGGGAAGTACACCAAGACTACCTTTCCCAACAGTGATAGTAGATCAGTTGGGGTACTTGAGTTGATACACACAGATGTGTGTGGGCCTATGTCACATGTTTCCTTGAGTGGATGCGAGTATTATGTTACTTTCATTGATGACCACTCCAGGAAGACCTGGATCTATTTCCTGAAGACCAAGAGTGAGGTCTTCAAGAGGTTCCAAGAGTTCAGAGCTCTTGTGGAGAACCAGGTAGGAAAGAAGATCAAGGTCTTGTGGTCAGATAATGGGGGCGACTATACCTCCACGGACTCGACTCAACTTGGGTTGAGTCAATACAAATCGACTCGATTTTTCTTCGTCAAGTCGACTTGACCATGTTATGGCACCAAAGGATGGGAAAAGGACTTTGAACTATGCACAACAAAGGTATGGTTAAAGGTTTTCCTGATTGTAATTTGGAAGTCGATTTTTGTAAACATTGCATATATGGAAAACAAAATCGGGATAGGTTCCCCTCTGGAGCGACAAGGGAAAAGGGGAGTCTAGAATTGATTCATAGTGATGTGTTTGGGCCTATAATAGTCCCTTCACTTGGAGGATCCTTGTATTATGAATCCTTCATAGATGATTTTTCCAGGAAGACATGGATATATTTCTTGAGGAAGAAATCAAAGGTTTTTGAGAAATTCAAAGAGTTCAAATCTTTTGTGGAAAACCATACATATAAGAAGATCAAGGTACTGAGAATTGACAATGGTGGATAATTTTGTGGAAATGAATTTGAGTAGTTCTGCAAGTAGTGTGTCATAGCACGCCAAAATGCCACACAATATACCCCTCAACAAAAATGAAGTTGTTGAAAGAATGAACGGGACATTAATGGACAAGGCAAGGAGCATGCTCAGTGGTGTCTGGCTTGCACAAGAATTGTAGGCAGAGTTAGTCGTGAAAGCAAAGTATTTGGTAAATAGGTCTCCTTTGTCGGTGCTAGTCGACTTGACTCCACATGAGGTATCATTTGGTAAGAAGCCTTTGCTTCCACATCTCAAAGTATTTGGTTGTGATGCATTTGTGCATGTTCCCAAGGAAAAGAGGAGCAAGTTGGGTAGTCAATTGTATTTTCGTTTGGTACAAGGATAGAATGAAAGGATATAAGCTTTGGGATCTTGCATCAAGGAAAACAATGTACAGTTGAGATGTGGTCTTCAGAGAAGTTAGAGGAACTTTCGAATCTAAAGAGGTTCAAACAAAGAAAGATCCAAAGAAGGTGAGGTTTGAACTGAGGAGCGAAGAAGATGATTCAAGTGAGTCGACTGAATCAGATGAAGAGGTGGAACAACCGACTGTAGTTGTAAGGAGGATTGAACGAGTAAGAGAAGCAATTGAAAGGTATAGACCGCTCGATTTGTCGTTCTGCATTTGTATTATCTGCCATTGATGAGGAGTCGAAGTTAGTTTGGGAGGTAGTCGACTCGACAAAGGGTAAACTTTGGAAGGACGCCATGGTTGAAGAAATGGAATCCTTACAAAAGAATGAGATGTGGGATTTGATCAAATTACCTAGTGGAATAAAAATCGTCGGTAGTAAGTGGGTGTTCAAGAAAAAGTTGGATGCAACAAGTCAAGTCGAGAAATTCAAAGCTCAATTGGTAGCAAAAGGATATTCCCAAGTCAAAGGAGTCGACTTTGGTGAGAATTTTTCCCCTGTTGCAAAACTAACTTCCATTAGAGTACTAATGTCTCTGGTTGAAACATTTGATCTTGAAATAGAGCAAATGGATGTCAAGACAAACGTTCCTACATGGGGACTTGGAAGAAGAACTCTACATGAAACAGCCTAAAGGATTTGCAATAAAGGGAAAGAAAGAGCTAGTGTGCAAGTTGAAAAAATCCCTTTATGGTCTAAAGCAATCACCAAGGACGTGGTGCCTGAAGTTTGACACCTACGTCCTTAGTTTGGGATTTATGAGAAGTAAGGTTTATCACTGTGTATATTCCAAGGAAGAAGGAAATCGTTTCATATATGTAGCTTTGTATGTCGACGACATGTTGCTAGTCAGAAGCAACGTGGACGCAATAAAGGAGGTGAAGAAGCAACTATCCTCCAAGTTCGACATGAAGGATCTCGGTGCAACGAACTTTATTCTAGGAATGGAGATCAAGGGAGATCGAGAAGTTAGAAAGCTTTAGTTGAACCAGAGGAAGTACATTGAAACAATCTTGAAGCATTTCAACATGCATGATTGCAAACCAGTCAAGGTGCCAATTCCTATGGGAGCAAGACTAACTGTTGAACAGTGTCTAAAGACATGGGAAGAAATAGAGGACATGGCATGTGTTCCCTATACAAGTGTTGTTTGTAGTCTGATGTATGCGATTGTCTGCACTGCACCAACTATTGCTCATGTAGTGGGAGTATTAAGCAGATACATGTAAACACTTGAAAAAAGCGTTGGACACTTGTCAAGAGAGTGTTCAGGTATATGTGTGGCACAAAAAATTATGCTATATGCTACCAAGGGAAGCCTAAATCTGTCAGTGAAATAAACGTACATGGCTTTGTAGACGTCGACTGGGCTGAAGATGTTGATCGACAAACGTCGACCAGTGGATATGTGTTCAAGATGTTCGGTGGAGCAATCAGCTGGATGAGTAGGCAACAGGGATTGTAGCTTTGTCACTCATGGAAGCAAAGAAGCAATATGGTTGCATCAACTATGTTCAAGGATCGGGTTTGAGAAAAAAGCTATGAAGATAAACTGCGACAGTCAAAGCGTAATATTCCTAGCAAAGAATCTGGCTTATCATTCCAAGATGAAGCATATTGATGTACAATATTATTTCGTGAGAGACATGGTGGAAAGTAACAAGATGTTGCTCGAGAAGGTAGACACGTTGTAAAACATAGGAGACTCTTTGACCAAGTCTGTGAGTGCTGTGAAGTTCTCTTGGTGTAGAGAGGCAATGGGAATTAGTGCCCTAGGTCAATGAACAAATGTTCATGTTCTCCTGTATCAACAAAGAAGACAACAAGTGGTAGAACGTTGGCTTGTTATATTCTTTGCAGTGAAAGAACAGTCATTCAATATGTCTAGTCGAGGTGGATTGACTAGGTGAAGGATCGACTGACAAGTCAAATCAAGTTGATGGTTAAGTCGAAGGTCGAAGTGATTGATCGGGAAAGTCGAAGTGGAAGTGATCGATGGGCAAGTTGAAAGGTCATCCGACAAGACGTTGATAGGCTGTCAAGTGACAATTGACAAAAGATCGACTGGTAAACCAACTGAAGTCGACTGTAACAGAATCTCGAGATTGGCGGGTTTGCAACCAATCATCTATGTGGATCTATAACCATTTTTGGTTGCCATGATTTAGGGTTTTGCATGTTGTTAAAACAAAAAGGTGTGTTGTAATTGTATTATGTTAATTAATCTTTAGAGGTTGTTGGTCATGTAGATGTAAGCCAAATTGGTTGCAGGGTTGTTCTTGTGTAAAGCAAGAGAGTATGATGGTGATTGTGTCTTAGGTGTAGACCAAGGTTAGTCATGTAACTCTTTATTCTTAATGAATAAGACAACAAGAGAGCAAGACACTCAAGGAATATTGGTTTTCCCGTTTGGGTTTCTAGGGTAAAATCTCTATGTACTGTGTTTGTCATTTATTTTCTTGTTTAAATCTGTCTTCCCTTTCCTACTAGGTTTAGTGTGGATGTCTATTTCCTAACAGTCAGGCGCTCCCAAATTGTTCCCACTCTCCAGGAACCACTCCCACTAGATTTGGAACATTTTGTTGAATTTTAAGATGCTTAGGCTCATGCACATGTAGTTTATTTCATTTAGCACGTACTTGAACCATAAACAAATGCAACAACACCATACACAAGTGCTGCAATAACCAAGATCACAAGAAGAATAACCATGCACAAGAACACAGGAAGTATCCTCGGAAAACCCTTCTCAAACAAGGGGAAAAACCTAGCAATCCTTTGCTATATTCTCAAGAGAAGATCCCCCACACCATAAACCTTAGCACACAAGAGGGTGCTTACCAAAACCTAGAACCTAGAGCCCAAGAGAGGTGCGCACTTCAGCCGTACATGCACTTGCTGAAATTCCAAGTTGACAAGGGAGTGTTTATGTAATCCTCAGTGGGGATTCACCTCTATTTATACAAGACTTGACACAACAAAAGGTGTGTCTATTGGCACAATAAGGCGAACCTCAATAACTCAATAATATAATTAGTCATTACACAAATATTAATTATCTTTCACATATGGTGGGGCCGACTTGTACCCTTTACATCACAAATTAGGGTTACAAGCAAATCTTACTCTCAGACAATATAGCAAGGATCTCACACGTCCACTAGTGCTCAGCCACTAGGGACACGTCCACCTGTGCTGAGCCACAGGGACGTCGTACTCAACAAATCACTCAACTGAGTCCACCAGAGTACCATCTCAAGCCGACTCAACTGAGTCCATAGGAGTACAAGACAGGCGACTATTTCAAGTTGACTCAACTCAGTCCAAAGGAGTACAAAGCAAGAGACCACACGTCATAACAACTCAGTCCAGAGTCTGATGCACACCCATCACATGGGCACACCCAACACTTGGGCTCTCTCTCACAGATGTCTCAACTCAGTCCAGAGGAGAACGATCTGGAGGATGTCTCATGAAGTTGCAATCAACAACACATTTTATACCTTTTCCGACATTCCTTGGAATGCTAGGACATTAGGAACTAGTTTCCTGGAGGCCAAGAGTGGTTCCCATGCAACCAGGGAAAATATATATATATAGCGAATTATGTATATGGATGAACCTAATGATGAATTTTATTTGAATTTCATCGTTGTCGAACCCAAACCATGTGACTTAACAAAGAACCAAAGAGTGTTGAGAGGAGTGCTTAGCCATTACAAAACCCACAATATTATTGGGAAATGCAAAGAGGGCCTTAGGGCATGAGCAAACCATTCAATTGAAATGATCAACAAGGATCCCTCAAGCCACTGCACAAAATAACAACATTGGAATACCACACATGAAGCACCAGAAGGCTAGGAAAACCAAAATAAATGTGCTTGCATAATTTAAAACAAACTTGAGTAAACTAAAGTTTTTTACCTCTTTTAAAATGGACAACTCTGATGGGTTGGGAGTGAATTCTTTAGATATTAGGCAAATGAAGGCCATTTTTAATGAAATTAAAGGTAAATCTGACTAAAAGCACTTCTTTGGATGCAATGGAACAATTAGAATTGATCCATGATGCACAAATTTTGTCAAAAATGAACAATAAATTCAAATGTTTAAGTGTTAATAACAAGAGCTTTGGAGGTTTGATTCCAGAACCTAAAGAAGGCGCTAAAGCTCATCAAATGCTCAATACAGATTCCAGGTCCAATCATATAAAAAATGAACAAGGCTTGGACATGCACTCAAAAGAAATTTGTAGTTGTCACAAGCCACTCAATCTTCGAACAAAATAGGATTTAACCTCCCAAGCTCTCTCACGTTGTTGATTGTAGCTTCATGAGACATTCTCCAGGTCCTTCTCCTCTGGACTGAGTTGAGACGATTTGTGAGAGAGCCCATGTGATGGGTGTGTCATACTCCTCTGGATTGAGTTGAGATGACGTGTGGTCTCTTGTCGTGCTCCTCTGGACTGAGTTGAGACGACTTGAGATGGTCTCTTGTCTGACTCCTATGGACTTAGTTGAGTCGACATGAGATGGCTCTCCAGATGGTACTCCTATGGACTTAGTTGAGTTAATATGTTGAGAGTGACGTCCTTGTGGCTGAGCACATGTGGACGCGTCCCTAGTGGCTGAGCACTAGAGAATGTGTGGATCCCTTGCCATATTGTCTGAGTAAGATTTGTTGTAACCCTAACTTGTGTTGTAAAGGGTACAAGTCGGCCCCACCATGTAAAAGATAATTAATATTGTGTAATGATTAATTATATCATTGAGTTATAGAAGTCAGCCCTATTGTGCCAATAGACACTTCCATTTGATGTGTCTAGGTCTTGTATTTATAAGAGAGTTAGATCCCCATTGTGGATCACTCTCACTTATCATCTCATGATTTTAGACCTACTTGTACGGCTGAAGTGCGCATCCTTCTAAGGTGCTAGATTTCTAGCCTCTTGTGTGCTAGGGTTTGGTGGTGGATGGTGGATCTCCTCTTGGCAATATAAGCAAAGGATTGTTGGGTTTTTCCCTTAATTGAGAAGGGTTTTCCTAGGATAAATTCTGGTGTCTTTTGTGCATGGTTATTCTTCTTGTGATCTTGGTTTACTGCAGCTAGTGAATTGTTGCTGCAGTGTTTATGGTTCAGTTAATGCTAAAACATAAATAAACTATATGTGCATGAGCTAAGCATTAAAATTCAACATTTGATACCAAGTGGAAATCAATAGGTGGATGACCCAAGGAGTGAACACCATAGAGTAAGAACTCAGACAAATCAAAGATAGAGATAGTGAGATCTACATGGTACCACCTGCATAGAGGGAAACATCCACATAGTAATAGAAAAATTGTATTATTGCTTAAGAAAGAAAGGCTACATCCAATACATTATTCTTCATGTAGCGTCACACTCGTGTCTAGCCGTCAGTAACAAATGATCCTCCATGATATTTAAATAGAGAGCATGGACTAATGAGATGAAAAGTCATGTATCCAGTGTTGTGAATAACAAGAATAGGAGGACCATCGAATAGCCCATGCACAAGATATAATAGTGACTATTGGATATGAAAGCACACTAAAGAAACACACTAGAAAGCACACCTGACTAAAACATTAGATCAAGTTGGTCTTGAGCAATCACCTAATGTCTAATATCCTAACATCAAGCTCAAATAGCTATCTTGGTATCTTTTGGGAAAACGTAGGTGGCATATGGTGGGGAGATGGAACAATAACAAGTAACAAATGAGCATTTATTTCACTAAGTTTTCCATATAGAATATTCAAAAAATAAGGAAAATTGCAGAAGTATGTTATTATTAATGTTTTGAAAAGTAGCCTGAGTCAACTCGGACTCGGCCAAGTTGACCAGCAACCATATTGTCTCGTCTATTGCTCGGCTTGGAGAGTCGATTTGGTACTGAACCAGCCGAGTCAAAGCATGACTCGACTTGTTAGATACCGAACCTGCCTTACTTAGCTGAGTCACTACCAACTCAACCAAGCAGGTACTGGACCCCACCAACATGCAAAATTCAGTTTTTCTTTAAAAGGGTTTGACCAAAACCACTGGCAATTAATGGTAATTTAAATTCTTAAAGGAAGAGTTTTTTCACTTAAATTTTTAACATTGCCATTAATTGTTTCAGGATGTTTGAGAGTGGTTTCAACCTCATTGCACTGCATATGGAGAAAGTAAAATTTCATATCCCTTTCAAAATTCAGCAGACTTAACAGTTTTCA
Organism: Picea mariana; assembly: GCA_032191745.1. Classification (NCBI taxonomy): domain Eukaryota; kingdom Viridiplantae; phylum Streptophyta; class Pinopsida; order Pinales; family Pinaceae; genus Picea; species Picea mariana. The sequence continues at coordinate 13,936 of JASDQU011178284.1, forward strand.
GGATTGGTAGGATTGCAATACTTGATTGGATTCTATCAAGTATGAGGGTATGGGATTGGCATTTAATCAAGAGCACCGAGCCCTTTATGTACCTCAATGTTGGTGGTATTGATTGTTGAACACATTTGTCATGGTCTTAGCAAAAACATACTCTTCACTCAGACCAAAATCATTGACTAGGCATGTTAAGCTTTTTCTACCATATTATAACTTACAAGGCTTAGATTAGGTAGTTTCATCAAAATTGGGTGGTGTTGACCACCTATTCAACTAGGGGGTCAACTCCATGTACCATGAAGATATGCATCATCAGATGCAAACAAGTCAGAGACTATTTGGTTCTACAGGACGATTTTTGCTCCAGCACACATTTTTGTGAATGGAATTTCCGCACCCCTGCGTGGGTTAATAATGTGATAGGTCTGCACGGATCATAGTTAGGTCAATTACTTTAGGATTTCTTCATTAGTAGAGTTCCTTTCACTGAGAGTTCTAATGAAGTCATCCTCTGGTAGCTAGTGTTTAGGAATGATGTAAATGACCATGTAAGACAACTCAAAAAGTTTTGCAGAATTCCGTCGAGTCTAGGTAGGTTTTTTTTAATTAATTAATTTTTCCTAAGGTTGGAAATTAAATTAATTAATTAGTTAATTAATTTTTGATAAATAATGTAAAAACTGGGTCCCTGGGCTTTTGATAGGGGTATTTGTGCTCAAAAGAAATGGAATGAGACCCCCTACACCCTTGGACCAAGTTTCAGCTCAGTCGAACAAGTTTTGCTAGGTTTTTGTCCACTTAGGAGTCTTAGTCAAATAAAAGCAGTTTTAATTGCCAACCCAGGACATGGGAAAAATGTCAATTTTGTAATAATTGAGCAATCGAGGTAAAGTAAAGATGAATAATGGTTGAGAAAGACTATTTTAACCTACCAACCCCTTTCCCAATCTTTAATTCACCTCTCATTTAATTACCCACTTTGATACTCACGCCCCTCTTGGGAAGTGCGCCCCTCTCCCACGTGGGAATTGGGAACTCACTTAAAAGTGAGTTGTGGGCCCCTCCTTCATGAGGTGCGCCCCTCCTAACCACTCCATGTCACTTTGGGAGTGTGTTACACACACCCAACCCACACTCAAAGCTTGCGCCATCCTCTTGGGATTTGCGCCCATCATGGGGATTTGCGCCCTCACTCTCTAGAAAAAAGTGGAAACATCTCACTTGAAGGGGAATTTGCTTTCAAAGCAAGGCATTGGATTTTCTCTTGGCCAATGCAGCCCTCTCATCTTGCCACTTCACTCTCCAACTCGTCCCCTCTTTCCTTTCTCACTCAAACCCTAAAAGCTTATGCCTTCCTTGACTGTAGTTCCCTTTGGCTTAGATTTTTGACATTTGGCAAAGATCTAAGAGGGGTCTCTTGCCTTCTCTTTCTATAAATGAGACCTCTCCCTCATTCACTCTTCACCATTCTTCTGAGTATTGTTATGCTACCAATTTCTTGCCCTCTCTCTCTCTCTCTCATTATTGTTCATCTTGCTTCACCCATTTGTTCTTGAAGAGCTTGGAGCAACTTTGTTGCTACAACCTCTTCCCTTGGTAATAAAAGAAGAGCTTTGGAGGAATACTGGAGTATTGGACTTTGTCTGGATGTGCTATCTTATTGTGAGGTGATATCTTTTTGTTATTTAAATATTGTTGTGAAACATAGAGTAGTTTGTTGGGTAAATTTTTTTACTTAGCTAGGCTTAACAATAGTGTATTTGCTAGCCTATATACATTGTATTCACTAATGAGACTAACTTTGTTGTGTTGTTAGTGCATGCAGTCCATTAATCTACTGTTGTCTAACATTTTATTTGAAGCTTGCAGGTCATCTCAAGAGGGTTGTTGGAATAGATTCAAGCAAGGATCTACCCTCATCACTCACTGAAACTCCATAAGCTGTTCATTTTACCTTTCTTTTTCTATTCATATTCTGATTTTGGTTGCTAACTCATTAGTTAGGTCATTTTAATACATTTAACTTTCTGGTTTTTATATGTGGGAAATTTCTGTTGCAAAACATAAATTTTCTTAATTTTTGTTGAGTGTGTTGCAGCAAAATCAGTAAGCAAGCAATAGCTTGTTGATTTTTGCAGGTTCTCGCTAGGTCAAGGGTGCATGCTGCCCGTTTTCAGTCACAACACACCTCCAAGGACCTCCTTTCAAAGTGGTAACAATTTCCTTTCATTCTCTTTCAATCTAAAGCATTGTAAGCAAGCCCAAAGGAGTGTCCCCAAGAGGCTTGCCTTCTTTTTGTTTTCAGTTTTAGTTTAATTTTTTTTTTTTTTTATCTGTTTTTTACTCAATAGTTTAGCTAGTTTAGTTGTGGATATCTCAATGCATGCTAATGGTTAAAATTATCTAGAGTAGATCTCACACAACCTATGCTAGCTTAGAGCCCGTGGAGGCATATAGATTAAATCTTTGCTTTTTCGTTGCATGCAAGTCATTTATTTCTTAAATATTTATCTTTTACATTCGCATGCAAACATGGGTATCTTAAATGAGTAAATAATCGCTTTCAAGTTATTTCAAGTTCTTTATGTTTCACATGCAATAATTTCACATTTAAGAGCTTCAATCTTAATAACTTTCAATTTCATTTTTTGGCCCATTTGGCACTTTTGAGCAAGCTTTAAGCACTCAAACACTTTAAAAATATTTAACTCATAGGTTTAATAACTCATTAGACTTAATAGGGCACCTTTACCAACCATCTTCGCCATTTAAAACAGGGTCGAAGGAAGCAACGGAAAGGTGATAGGCCGGGGACGGTTTCGTGGCGCTCAACGTCCTTTTCCGGGAGTACTCTTATCTTAGGATTGACCTGTGGAGCTAGGGTGGGCCTCGTTGCCTTACTTATTGAGCACCCAACGGTTACTTGGTAATTGGGGGAGGAAAGTATTGGGTTGACACTTAGATAGGATCGAATCTCGATTAACAACTTTAATCAATCCTTAATCCACATACTTTGAGCAATCTCATTTTACACTTGCAAGCACATTGATCTCACTTTTACACTTACATGCAAGTCATTTTATGCGTTGTGGATTAATCGTCTAAGTGGTTATATCTTTATTTTGGAACACTTTACTTTTCGAGCACTTTTCATTTATACTGTTGTTCCTATATTTATGGTGTGATCCCTCAAGACGTTGCGCATCCTCCTGGAGGCACTCTCTTCACTGGGTCTTGAGTGATTGTTTATGTGCCATTGATAAGCAGTCCAATAGAGTAAGATCTATTGTGAGCATGCTTGGCTTGATGTGTTGATGGTTGTCTTATCTTGATTATCTTTGTTCCTTGCACATACAAACAACTGGTTAGTTAGTATCTGTATATCTTCTATCTATTGTATCCATTTTAGTTTAGCTTTTCTGTAATCTTAGATATTCATTACGGTAATTTTGTATTTAGCTTGTGCTTAATCTATTTGTAATCTTTGTAATTTTGTAAATCTTTGTAATTAATCTCCCCTTAATCTAGTTGACCTCTTGCCCAATCTTAGGCACTAGTCTTAGTTGTCCTAGGAAAAAGTTTTGACTGTCATACTAATTGTTGCATCTAGCATTGCTGCTTTACATCATAGGCTAGCTTTTCCCCAAACCATTTTAACCAATTGAAACCAACTCCTAGAACTTTAAATCTAAATCTCATTTAGAAACTAGGGTCTACCCCCCTTTGGCTTCCCTAGGAGTAAGCCTAGACGGAAGAGGTTCAAGTCAAAGTGACAGCATGGGCTTTGAACCTAGGCATTGTGCCTCCAAGGACACACTAAGTGAGCAGGACTTAGCTCATGTTTGCAAGTGTGTATAAGGACGGCAACATGTGGTGTTAACTGATGTTCCAAGAGGATCAAGGTAGAGGCAAAGGGTGATACTAATGATGAGGATCCCGGTATAAGCAATGGTGGAACATTGCTTGTCATTTATGTTTGTCATTGCTCATTTACTCATGAGTCAATGTTTTCTTTCAAAGTTTCAATAATTTTTTGGAATCTTTAAAATATAATTTTTTCATTAAAATTTAAATATTTTATGTATTTTTTAGTAAACTGAGTCATTGAAATTAGATCAGTCCAAGTCAATCCGAGTCCAAATCTGAGTCTGAGCCCAAGTTGACCCTTGACCGATTCCAAGTTCAGGTCCATGTTTAAAAACATTGGTTATTATGCAGTATGAAGTACAAATTACAGAGCTTCTGTTCCCTCAGTCATGAGCAGCGGCTTATCAGATGAACAATCAGATATGCAAAGAAGGAAATCTAAATCCGTTCAACTTCTTATCTAACTTATATGCCCTTGCAACACATTTTGTTATCTCTGCTTCTAAATCTGTGCATTGGAGTTAAATTGACTTCTTATGCTGTAAAAAGAATCAATTATTTAGTTATTATCACTTCTATAAATGGCAGGTGCTGACCAGTCAATTTGTCTTCCAATCAACTGGGTTGATGTTGATTTCTTCTGGTCGCCAGCAGTTGACATCAATATTTTCTGGTTCAAAGTCCTTTCTTGTCAGTATGGATTAGCTCAACTTCAATAGAAAGTATGTTTTACTGCTAGTTTGACTAGAGAGGTATGACCAACCAACCCGTTGAAGTGTTCTAAGACCTTTTAACAATGTTGATATCTACAGTGATCAGCATAATACAGCAAGTAAATATTTCCAAACTTTTAATCCATTAGCAGTGCTGATAGAAATCACATGCATACCATTTAATATCATTAGCTCCCCCTTTGGACATCTTGCTTAGGCTCACATGACTTGTAATGGGATCGTATATAAGAAGAATACTGTGTCAATTTGGAAGTGAATTTTACTGCAATAGTTGCTTTCCTGACAACTGTTTGTGATGAACCATTCTAATCAGAAGTTTGATATTTGGTATTTTGTGGTCAACCATAACATGCTTTAGCATACTCTGTGGTTCAAATAGAGTTATTCATATGAACAAGTGACAATTCATATGAACAAATGACAATTCAAATTTCCATCTTCAATGTACCCAATAAGATTACCATTCATCATGGAGCGAGATGAAATCCATTGCTTAATTCGGTATAATCATTAATCTCATTTTAATGATGAGAGCTTAATACTTGAAAGTTGGAATGTGAAGTTTCACTTGGATAAGGATGGGTTTATCAAATTTGGAGCAAGTTGTGAAGATCTATCTGGTACTCTTATGCAACAATGTGGCTCGTGTCACTTTAGGAAGAGACCTGTTTGGAGATATGTGGACCTTCCAAAATAGAATTGTTGATCATTTGTGTGTTGATTTTTTTCTGGTTTAAAGACATTTTATGTTCACAAGTGACCAGCTCTTCAATGGCTAAGCTCTCTCTCTCTCTCTCTCTCTCTATATATATATATATATATATATATATATATATATATATACACACACACACACACACACACACACACAGCATCTCTCTCTTCATGTTTATATATACCTCTCTTTCCTTATCTATATATAGATAGATACGCACATATCTTTGCAGAATAAGTACAACTTCCTTTGTGTATTGGAGTTCTAAAGTCATTTAGTGACTATTCAATCACCTGTCCTCTCCTATATGTGTACTTTACAAGTGACAAGCTCTTCAACAACTAAAAGGAAAATGGGATTACATCTGGCTTTCGCTCCCAAGATACATATATGAACATATATCTTTGTTAATGTGCAAAGAGATATTTAGCATATCTTGTGCTAACAGGAGTATAGTGGAATATTCTCAACATTGAATCTGATCTAGATTCTAAAAGCAGGGCTCTACCTCTGCTTTCTATAATTGTAGTAGGTTTATTTTGGATTTCAAATGACTGTGATATCAACATTGAGAAGAGTCCTATATTTGATCATGTAACATGATGTAATGTGTTCATATCATTTTTTTTTAGTGACTGGCAGAATCAGCAACTAGTCAGGCACGTACTCGCGTGACACGTGTTTGTGTTATCCAATTGCTACCACTATAGCCTCTAGGTGTGCCCACAATTCCCCATACGCAACACACAAGGTAAGGTGGGGTTTCGAACTGGTGACTTCTCATAATGGAGTGCCTTAACAATACACTCCATCACTGACTGCCCTACACCCTGGGGGCGTAACGTGTCCATATCATTGATATAAATATCGTGTTGAATCGTCTGTTCATTCATGAGCAATTAGCTAGCTTAGGTTTGGTGAATTCCACAATTCTGGTTACTGTTATCGCACAGTTTGTAGTTTAGGTCAGAGGCTAAATGATAGAGATCAAACTGGCATAACAGGAACCTTCCCCACCCAATGTCACCTCGATGGGGAGGATCTTTCTGTTTAGGGAGGTTAGCCCAGGGAGACGTCCCCGACAACCTGGGGTTTGAAGAGGCAGAAGGTATTAAGTCAAGTTTTAGAGTTCCCTCCTCACAGGTTACCACCAGAGTCAGACGGTTCGGCTAATCAGCCAATAAATGAAGTGTATGCCCTATTGAGAACACCTGCCCCAAACAAAACAACAACAATACAATAT